>JACXGI010010236.1:0-21837 GCA_016801175.1 Esox masquinongy
GACCTTAACCCTATAGAAAATCTATGGGGTATTGTGAAGAGGAAGATGCGATACGCCAGACCCAACAATGCAGAAGAGCTGAAGGCCACTATCAGAGCAACCTGGGCTCTCATAACACCTGAGCAGTGCCACAGACTGATCGACTCCATGCCACGCCGCATTGCTGCAGTAATTCAGGCAAAAGGAGCCCCAACTGAGTTTTGAGTGCTGTACATGCTCATACTTTTCATGTTCATACTTTCCAGTTGGTCAACATTTCTAAAAATCCTTTTTTTGTATTGGTCTTAAGTAATATTCTAATTTTCTGAGATACTGAATTTGGGATTTTCATTAGTTGTCAGTTTTAATCATCACAATTAAATGAAATAAACATTTGAAATATATCAGTCTGTGTGAAATGAATGAATATAATATCCAAGTTTCACATTTTGAATGGAATTACTGAAATAAATCAACTTTTTGATGATATTCTAATTATATGACCAGCACCTGCAGACATTTTTTTTTCCTTAAATGTATCAAGGAAATGTACTTCATAAACATTTTATAACTGGTCCCAGCAGGTGCCTAATTTGTCTAAGACAATTTTTCAAACAAGCGGTCTAAGTGTGTCATGAGTATTGCAGCCTAGTGACATCAGAGGCACATTTTGGCTGTGTTATGCCATCTAGGGTTTATAGACCATAAAGGTGGTGTAGCCAGGAATTATTCAAGATACTTTTAATAAAGATCGTGTTTCACACATTTTTGGAAAATGAGTGGGGACTCCGCTTTCCTAGCTTCAAGAGATAGCTTGTTGCACCATGGGGTGCCAGGACAGAACAGCTTTGACTGAAGTAATATTTAGAAAAATAAAGTTCAAGGGGTCATTTAACAACAGTTGTTTAGCAAAGATATCTACTCATGACTCTTTAGTTACGTTAACGTGAATTTCTTCCTTTCTAATTTCCTTGCATCTGTGTTGAAATGTGCTGTTCATCAATCTTCATATTCTATTTACCAATTGATAATATTATCACCCATCAGACTATTTTCAATTGAATTCTGTCTTTAGGTTAACTCCATTATAATAGGTGTGAATTGAGTCTGAGTGTGAAACAGAAGGCATATATGTTCATGAGAGTCTTGGCGTTCAGTCATGGATGTGATTAAGTCATAATTGCTGGTACCCTTCCACCTAGAGACAAATTCCAAGGAATAAACTAATTTAACATGCCTCACTGGCTTTAGAAACTGGTGTACAGTCAAACTGCCTGTCTTACCTCTGATGCATTTAAACATTTATAAGCACACTGGTGCAGTTTTAATTAAAACATTTTAGGCCCACCCATGCCTCTGTTGATCACTAGGTACTATAGAAGAGATGAACATGCTTTGGGTTCAAGACTGGTTATAAACAGCATTTGCTTTACTACACTGATTGCTCATTTAACACCGGTAGAGCTAATTTTGCTCCTGAATAAAGTCCTTAATAGTATGTAACCCTGGCCATTTTCCATGCTCACACTGAGAGCTCCTGCTCTCTCCTATCCTGTCTTTGATTCTCTGACACAACGCTGTCAGTCCTACCTATTACCTTAGATGGAACACACCAGAGTGGCATGAAAAACAAGACAATGAGCTCCGCGCCACAGAGGTTACAGCAGGCAAATGACAATGACCACCTCTCCGAGCCTATCCGTTGGTGCCTCTCTAACACAAAGTGATCAGGACCCAGAGATGTTGGGTAAAAGGATTCCCCTGCAAAGAGAGCGAGAGAGCGAAAGAGAGAGGGAGAGAGTGAAAGAGAGAGAGACAGATATTTTGGAGTGGGTGTTTGAGGCGGGCACTATAGAATAGAACTGCAATCAGCTGGTGTGGTCTGTTTACTTAAAGAAGTTTGTAGAAAGAGGCATGTATTATGTTCCTGATTGTGATGACATGATAATGTCTGGTGGAGTGTCGTTTACCAAAGCCTATCATGCCAGAGACTGCTGAGAGACATGGACAGCCCTCAAAAACCAAATGCCTATGCTCCTACTACTGAACAAAAAATAAACAGAGTTGAATTATCTGCCCTGTCACACCTTGTATTGTTGGCTTGTTGAGCTAAGACATAGGGAAGATGGCTATATGAATCTCTTAACCTTTTCTGTAGTTACGGTATGCTGGTATCATCCTACCTACAAGATTGGACGCTGACACATTTGTCAAGGGATGACAAATTAGCTGTCCTCTCAGATGCCTGATGGTTTGACCTTTATTCAGGCAGAGGTAAGGGGGCCTAAATGGCCACTCTCCAACAAAACCAGGGCATTATTCAAAATCCTACCCTATACCCTAAATAGTGCACTAACTATTGACCACAGCCCATTGGGCAATACCCTACACACCATGATTAAGTGTTGTACAGTATAGGCAACGGGGACCGATGGGAAACAGACCCTTGCAGGAAATGTGGCCATTGTCATTCAGCTCAAGATCACACTGTTTCCAGCTAAACCAACAGGCTGTTTAGATTACCTTTTGTCAGCCTAAATAACCAGAAAATGTTGCTATCTCCTAAGGCATGTAAAACCACATAAAGGAACACATATTCCCAGTTGGTGCTAGAAAAGTGTAATCACTATTTCACATTGCTTTCTCCCACTGAAATAAATTGTTAATTTAGATCTACTTATTTGGGATCATTATATATGTGAACACTGGAAGCAGCTGACACACAACCAATCTTCTCCTGAGCCTGGCTTTAGTAATTGTTTCTCCACCTCCATTTTACTGCTCTGACGCTAAAGAAATATTCTTCAATCACATTCAAAATTAAATGGGTCATTCTTGAATTACAGGAGCTTTTGTGCATTTACAAAAATGAAACCACTTTTCCAGACAGTATCTAAACTAAATAAAAATTGGGGTAGCCAAATTATAATGTGTTTTAGCATTATGGTAAGTTCTACCAGCAGTTGGATTAGTGTCACTAAATTACGGATGTTCTTACACTGCCGTTCAAAAGTTTGGGGTCACGTAAAAATGTCCTTGTTTTCAAAAGACAAGCACATTAAAATGACATCAAATTAATCAGAAATACAGTGTAGACATTGTTAATGTTGGAAATGACAATTGTTGCTGGAAATGGCTGATTTTTAATGGAATATCTACATTGTGTTTGCAAATCAAAGCTTATAATTTTAAAAGGCTAATCGATCATTAGAAAACGCTTTTGCAGTTATGTTAGCACTGCTGAGAACTCTTGTACTGATTAAAGAAGGAATAAAAGTGGCCTTCTTTAGACTAGTCAGACGAGTATCTGGAGCATCAGCAATTGTGGCTTCGATTACAGGCTCGAAATGTCCAGAAACAAAGAACTTTCTTTTGAAAACTGTCAGTCTATTCTTGTTCTGAAAAATGAAGGCTGTTCATTACACAACTTTTCCAGTCCTTTATTGGCTCTGTCCCAGCTTTTTTGAAATGTGTTGCTGGCATCAAATTCAAAGTAGGCAAACTTTAAAAAATAAAGTAAAATAAATAAAATTTCTCAGTTTCAACATTTGATATGTTGTCTGTGTTCTATTTTCTATTGACTATAGTGTTCAAATGATTTGGACATCACTGTATTCTGTTTTTCTTTATATTTTACACAACTTTTCTGGAAATTGGGCTGTAGAATAGAAAGAGTGGGAGGCCCCTGTACACAACTGAGCAAGAGGACAAATACATTAGAGTGTCTAGTTTGAGAAACAGTCAACTGGCTGCTTCATTAAATAGTACCCGCAAAACACCAGTCTCAATGTCAACAGTGAAGAGGCAACTCCAAGAAGAACATTTGTGAGATGCAGACCAAATGAAAAGATGCTGGAGGAGTACCTGATGCCATCTGTCAGCCATGGTGGAGGCAGTGTGATGGTCTGGGGGTGCCTTGGTGTTGATAAAGTGGGAGATTTGTACAGGGTAAAAGGGATCTTGAAGACGGAAGACTATCACTCAATTGTGCAACGCCATGCCATACCCTGGGATGGCACCTGATTGGAGCCAATTTCCTCTTACAACAGGTCAATGACAACAGGACAATGACCCAAAGCACAGCTTCAAACTTTGAAAGAACTATTTAGGGAAGAAGCAGTCAGCTGGTATTCAGTCTATAATGGAGTGGCCAGCACAATCACTGGATCACAACTCTATTAAGCTGTTGTGGGAAAAGCTTGACTATATGGTAAGTGCCCATCAAACCAATCCAACTTGTGGGAGGTGCTTCAAGAAGCATGGGGTGAAATCTCTTCAGATTACCTCAACAAACTGACTACTCGAATGTCAAAGGTCTGCAAGGCTGTAATTGAAGGACACAATTACTATTTCAATTAAAAAATCATTATTTCTAATACAGCCAATGATTATATTTCCTATTCATTTTTCTGTATTTCCAATTCAAACTGATGGAAAACAAGGACATTTCTAAGTGACCCCAAACTTTTGAATGTTAGTTTATATAGGGACCCAGCATTCTCATATCTAATGTCATCATTCCTTATAATATAATATACTCAAGTGAAATTATGAAGCATTTAGCTCAAAGAGTGTATTCCTTTAATATTAAAGTGACATTATGGATATACAGTAGACACTAATAAATACTTCTATTCACTGTCTAGCATTTGAAATAATACATATCTAGAACTGTGAAAACTACACTACACCTATCTATCTAAAGGTAAGTAAAATTCCTGCCGAAATGGCTAATGGTGCAAGATTCAATTGGTCAAATACACACATTTACAATGGCGCTGCCAAAGTATTGGCACCACTGCACATTAAATAGTGCACCATATCTTCTAGAAAATGTTTAATTCAAGAATATTTTGGTATCCACATTTTTTCCTTTGATTGTAAGTTTTCCTTTTATTATAAAACCAAAATATTTGAATAATGTACTTAATCTTATTTACTTAGCTTATTCCACTTTATTTTTTTAAATGGTCCAGACAATAGCAACTTCTACAAGTACATATCATGAGTTTTTGATTCTCCTTTACTTTTTGTATTTGAACTTGTGGGTGAGTTGCCGGTGCCTGCAATATGAAAATCGTTCAACCAGTTTCAATGAAGAGTACATCGACTCATCTCCCATTTTTGGGGCAATCTCCTGCGGATATATGAGAACAAATTAGAGCATTTTGGTAAAGCATAACATCTCTATGTTTACAGGAGACAAAACAAAGCCTTCAAAGAAAATAATACCATCCCCACAGGCAAGCATGGAGGAGGGTGAGGGATGTTTTGGGGTTGCTTTGCTGCCTCTTGGAGCATGGAATGTATGCATGGCACCAAAATAAAATCTAAGACATTCTGTCAAGAATAAGACCTGTTATTCTTAAGAGATTTGCTCAAGGTTTTTCAGGTCCTCTTGACTTGGAGCCTGTAAAGTGTGTTTTGATGTTGTTGGAAAGAGGTGTTGTTGGAAAGAGGTGTAATGAAGGTAATGCACACTGCTGGTTTGATATCCCCATTTCAAATTCAAATTGTTTTACAAAAGCACCGCCCCACAAAACCAAACTCATGTTAACTTCCCAAAATTGATTGTAGCAAATTGATGAGGAATTTTGCAGCATTGCCCATGCAAATAGCTAGTAAATAAAAACCAATCAGAATAGTTGCACATTTTCTGAGAAAATACTAATGTTACAATGGGCTCCTTGTCCAGACCAGTAAGTCACAACTCATTTTTAGCGGACTGACACAAGGTTCCCATATTTCCCTGCATTTTTCTCATCTATTCTTCTTCCAATCTCAGCTGATGACAAGCATCACCACAGCATGATGCTGCCAAGGTACTGAATATATACGCTCTACATAATTCAATAAAATAGGTGTATCTTGACTTTAATAAGGCATAGAAAAACATGCTTAAATGTTCTGCTAAATTAACGAGCTTATGCTATTTTTGCATGACAGCCGTAATCACCAGTACCCAGTGATGCCGACAGGGGACAACAACTGTGAACGTTGTCCAGGGCCCAGGCCTGTGGAGGCCCATTTGGTTGGCTTAAATATAATTATTAATTAGTAAGTCAATGTTAGCTTTCAGTACTATCGAACACTAGTTACACAATTATTAAACAGAAGAATTGCATTGATGAAGGGATTCTTTGAAGGGTTTTTTCTCTTTGTCTTTTTTATACAGCGTTATGATTCAAGCATTTTCTGTAGAAATGGTTTGTTCTACCAACAGCCAATCAAAGCAATACCCTAACACCAGCACCAACACAACTTTGTTAAAGCTGCGCTAGGTACTATTTCTTCAGTAAAAAAGAAACAAAAGTTCCGGGCCAGTAGAATGTCAATTTATAATTTTTGGAACATGCCGCTACTTCTCAGCCAGTTCTTCTCCAGCAATCCCATTCCAGCCAGTCGCATTCTGCGAGGCAGGCTTTCCTCTTTGGCTTATTTTTGGAATGCGCATTTTACCTGGATGATATATATAGCATAAGTACGCCTTAGGAAGTGAAGTTTGCTTATTGTAAGAAACTATAACGGCAGCTAGAGACCAGGATGACAAAATGTCAATTCCTCCCTTGTCTACTACAACATGCAGTACGAAAATGGCAAAGAAGCAAAAGAAGACTTAGACCAACTCTCTGTAGCTAGCTACCAGGAACCCTAAGCTAACGTTAGCAAGGCTAAGAAGAATGTCGAACTCTGAGTTAGCGCATTTTTGGAACAGGTAATTCTATTTTTCATATTTTTATTCTGAACGTCATTCTCGGGCATTGGTGCGAAACCACTTTCTGGTCGGTGAGTAATAGCAAAATGCTAATTGTTTTGTTTTTTTTACTGAAAAAATCCTACCTAGCTGTTCAGATTTAACCAACATAAATGTGTCTAACTACAGAAGCTATCTGGCTAAACTATTGCCACCATACAACCAGGAGCACAGAAATGGAAGGACAAATCTAAAAGAGAATGTCAATATGTGTCAGAGTTAAGTAATGGCTGATTGTGATTGGGTAGGTTATGAATTGAAAAGATGTGCCATAATAAATTACCTGTGTTGAAAACAAAGGGATTTGAATGTAGCCTAGTTATGAATTAAAACATTAAACAATAAAACGTTTATGACCTGGTTTTGGACAGTAATATCATTACTATTTATTTATTTTTTGGCCCCTGGTTTGGGTCCTAAACATTAAATTCTCTCCCGGGCCCTTGGATTCCTGTCAGCGTCCCTGCCAGTACCCAAAAGTCTATCAGTGCTGGGTTAAATTCGATGTATATCAATAAAACCTCCTTGGAGAGTGGGAGCTTGATTACCCCAAGAGAAAAACCTAGAGAATGCAGTTACAAATAAAGGACACAGGGAGAAATAGTATGCCCTATTCTTTTAGAGCTTTGCCCCAAAATTACACGTTTACATAAAGACCTTGGTTACATTTTGATGATGAATGTTTGACCTTTGTGGAAGGTATTAAGTATTTCAGATTCTGCAGGTAGAGTTTTGGGGTCTGTTTTAAGTAAACAGAAAATGTGTAAAGACCTTGGCTATTACACAATGTACAGCTATTTCATGTGTCTATCTCAGTACTGAAAAATTATGCAGAAATTGAGGGTTTACAGAATTCAAAACAGCAAACCCTGTTCAGATTAGATCTATGTTTTTTGGGAGTGTTAATGTTTGCCCCAAGCCTTGTTATTCAAGGAGATGTGTATTTAGCCTGTTAAAAATAGACCGAAGGGTGAATTAGACAGTGGAACAGCTTTATCAATATGCCAGATGATAGACTAACATTATGTCTTTTAACACACCTACCAGACAAAACAATTAAATTCCATATTTAAAGAAGGTAGCCTAGCAGCCCGTGTTGACAAGCAGATGACATGACTACTCCATTTACTCAGCGAGGGGAACAACACTGAATGTACCACACAGCTGAAAAGTAATGTTCATCTTTAGTTGTATGTGGAGACAAATGAGTCTTTGAAATTTAACAAAACAAATGTCTGGATGATGCTTTAGCACTAAAAGTAACTGGAAAATGATTTCTAACATGCTACAAAATAAAAACTACCTTTCACGTAGAAAGAAAATTTGTTGTACATTTTATCCCGAAAGATTAGTCAAAAGGAAGCATCATTAGGATGCATTTCAGTAAAATGATAATAATAATAACAAAATCATCATGAATCTATACATGCATTTGGGTTCAAAACATGTTTGTTTTTACCCCTATAAGGGGTGTGTGCCATGATGTGTGTTTGCGCTGTGATGTGTGTGTGCGCGCATGTCCATGCATGTCCTTATGGCATGCATGTGTGATCGAGTTTGCAGTATGTGTGTGTATATATTTGTGTGGCATATCCATATCAATAAGGTACCCTTGAAGGAGGCAACACACACACACACACACACACACACGTCACCCTTTATCTGGATCATTGTAAAGCTGTCCAGGGAATGTGCTCAGTCAGCCAACATGCTGATGTGATCTCCCCTGTCTGATATACATGACTGATGTGAATACTCCCCGGACCCACAGCGTCAAACATGCAACCAGGAAATCTGACAGCCCAACCAACCCCCGTCCCTGAAATGCACCGTGGTCTTAGTAAGGGTACTGTTCAAGTTCAGCATGACAGCGTGATTCAAATGTAAAGGCAATATTTCTGCATGACCGGTAACTGCATTCACGTTACGTGGTCGGCTTACTCAGAAATGACTTTTACATTTCTAAAGTACTGTAACTGTGTAAAGCTGCATAGGCAGATTGATTAGATCCCCATCAAACACACCATGTAAAAACACATCCATTCTTATTTCAAACAATTAATGACTTCAAAGGCTAACTCTTAAAGCTGCAATCATTATTCCTTAAATTACCTCAATGTCAGGGTACAAGACAGATGGACAGAATCAACATTTGCTGTGATGTGCTCTTGAAAACAAGAATTGGTTGTAGGCTGATGTACCTGGTTAAATAAAAGTAAGAAAACGCTTTAAGGTCAACTTTGCAACTACACCACCCTCCCCCAAATTTCCTCTCAGTTGCTCTCTCCCAGCCATCCTACTCCCAGAACAGGACATATGCTTTTAACATGGAGGAACTAACTCACTTTTAATTAGAATAAATCCCTGATTAGATCTCTCTGTCATTTGCATAGTTCTCCTCTCAATACCTGGAGCTCATTAGCGGGATGATGGAGCCAAGGCCTCTCCTGGTAATTGGTAGTTAAGAGATGGAAAGCAGGGGGGTGGAAGCTCAATACCTCTCCAGCTAGGAGAATTGTCACCTGAGTGGGCCTTGGAAGAGGCATGCTGGGTGGTGGTCATAGTGGGGGGGGGAATGAGTGTGCGCCGCGTATGCATGCATACACGCGTGTGAATGCCGGCATGCGTCGTCCCGCCCGTGTGGTTGCGTGGGCGCCGGCACCACAGTGAGCAACACACCGATCTTACTCAGGCAGAGACAGGTCCAAATCCATTTTGTTCAGAGGTGACACTCAATCGGTCTCCCTCAGCGCGGGCCCTGCAGGGGGATCAATGTCTGCTGAGGTAGTCAAACGAGCCCAACGAACCACTATCTGCATCTTCATTAGTATTCCTCCGCGGTGGATCCAGAAGATCGGCCTCCCGGGGGCTCCCGGACAGCGCGGGCAGCACAGGTGCCACGTCAATAGATTGATAAGACAAGGGAAACGTGACCCCTGAGGGCTACGGGCGGACAGAGTGATTTAACCCACGGCCAGCCGCTCACCCTTGTTCTGAAATAAATAAAATTATTCAGACACGTTACAAAAAAGAAATGTAACCACGAAGGACATGGTGATATAGTCATGTGTGAAGTATCTATAGTGACATGTTATTTAGTTGGTGTTTAGCTGCATTATGGCAGCTTGTTTGTATATTTTAACATACAATACAAAGCTTTAGAAGATGAGGGTCTCTCTTAAGTGTGCTGGTAAATATTGCCCTATGCTTTGTATTTTAAATATTTTTATTATTATGATATGTTATAATATACAGCACTAGTCAAAAGTTTGGACACACTTACCCATTCACGTTAATGTGTGAGTGTGTCCACACATTTGACAGGAACTGTAAATCCCAACCTGAAACAGCATATCGTGTGGGGGTCGTCTGATTTGAAAATATGGTCACATATAAAATATTGCTTTCTTCAGAGAACCGCAGTGTATTTCTAAAAGCTTTTCTAATGCACTGTCATAGTCTTAATTTCAAAAGAAAAAACATCTGATGATGATCACATCATATTTTAGCTGGGGTCTGGCCAAATGAGTTAGAGGAGTCCTGCTTTAAAATGACCAGAAATTCAGGCAATTGTTTCCCAAGTATTCCCACAAATGAAACAGACATTTATTGGATTATGTTTCAATGCTGTGCAGTTATAAAGTGCTGGTATTTGAAAATAGCCTTGCAGTAGTTGGGGTTCATTAGCAGCGTATAATAGCTATAAATATGTTCCCACCCGCCAACCAACCGTGGCCCACCTGCCCACCCTGGTCTGAACGGACATAATTCTGATGCTATGATGATACACGGGGTGGCATGACTGTGGTAATAATTGCTCCTCTCTATAATATGACTTGGAAGCAAACCAACTAGAATAATAAAAAAAATCCTTCAACAACAAAAGGCAAATCAATATCTCACTGAAATGTGAATATTGGAGTTGAAGGTCAAAGAACACAAAAAAATATCTCCAGCAAAAACGAATCTTTATGACTACAGTCAGGGTCCTGGCGGTACCTCGGAACATGGATTTGCTTTCTGGGGCAAACTCACTGCAAATCCTGGTTAGTATCACACTAACAACGGAAAAACACAACAGCACACCCTCCATCCTTTGACAAGAGCTGACCTTTAAACAGCCTGGAACGGAACAGAGAAGTACTGGAGGGGTTTCCAATGACCAATTAACCCAGACTATTCTGGAAGAAGGAACCCGAGGTCCTAGAGCCCACTTGGTGTCATACAGAATTTCTCATCCCGGCTCTACTGACAACATTAGCCAATGCTTTTTAATATGGTTTGCTACATACAGCTGCAAAAGCAGCTGTTGTGAAAGAGGTTTGGACAAGCAGCACTCCGCATTGGTTGACTGACTGTAGTCTGGCGCGCCACAGAATTGTTGCAGCAGGAGAGGTTAGGGTAAGGAGTACAGTAAGGCTTAGCTAAAATATTGCAATTAGCTTATTGTGAGGCATAATCAGTGACTCAAAATAATTTTGAGTAAGAACAAATATCTCAGTTCAGTTGATTTGCTTTCCAAACAGCCTGCCTGTTGATCCACCCACTTCTTTTCCATGTCCCCTGACAGATACCTGCCACGTATGCAGACACACGACACATTTAACAGACTCAGCACTGACTGACATATTAGCAAACACACAAGTACACTTTGCCCCAAACAACATTGGTAAAATTGAGGGGCTGATAAATGCTTTATAACACTCAAAAATAGCGTAAAAACGATCACCTCAGATATAAGGTGTGATTTACAGATGTTGTACTAAATGTTCAGACAGTAGCTGGAATAAAAGCAGAGTAACTGCATTCACTTTTGTTTATACAGTGGAATGCCAGCCACAGATTTCAATAGTTAGAATCTTAACATGGAAGTTAAAAAGGTATATATCTTTTATTTAATTTTTCTTAATGTACCTTCAGTTTCACAAATGGTTAATCTCCAGCAATGACAACTCAAAACAGTGCCCCTCAGAATGGGTAGGCCATGTATTTCACGTTGTCTGGCCAAAAAGACCCATACCACTTGATTGATGGAAGACCTGTTCTCATATCATGTATCACATGGTATAATCCTACAAGACAGGTGCATTTTGACTTCAATGAGTCATGGAAAAATATACATATTCTGTTAAATTAACAAGCTTCTTGAGGCTCGACGAGGCAAGGCAATAAATGGGATTTTGATGTCGCAAAATGCGGACAGGAGATTGGTGTAAAATAATAAACATATTGGTGATTCCCTAAAATTAATGACTATCTTATATCTCACAATGGTCGAGCTCTACGATTAAGAGTGTAGACTGCCTTTCCAAACAAACCTTCTATGTCCAATCTTGATAAGTGAAGGGAAAATTATTTTGAAATAAATTTCCCACCCGTTGTCAATATTCCTGAAGTGAGGCACCAATCACAAACAGCCGCATTAAGCTTTCATGAAAGGGAACGAATGTGTCCTAAAAGGCCCCCTTTCACGTGTACTGTATTACTTCTGACAAAGCCCTATGGCCCGGTTCAGTACTGCATTAGGGAAAAGGGAACCATTTGGGACACAGTCAAAGTTAATTAGATATGATGTCTAAACTCAAGGGATGGTAATTAGTCGAACTGTGTGACTGCTCACCAGTAATTAAATGTCATATTCTCTCAGTTCATTGAGCCGTAAAAACCACAGCGGAAAATGTCAAATGCAACAAATTCACCTCTGCCCCATGGGGATAGCCATCCCTGGACACTGGTGCAAGACAAAAAAAGGGACGTGTGTTAAAACGGTGTAAAATAGAGTGGTTTTGGAATAAATTACGAAAATAAGCCTTTTGAGGCCTTTTGTTCTACCGGATAATCTTCCTCACCAATTAGCTTTATGCATTTTGAGCCACTTCTGTAATTTAAGTATTAATGGAATGTAATTTAAAAATAGATCAAACAATTCCCAGGCAACAGGTAGCCTAGCATTTAAGAGCAGCTACCTTATAATTATTATTAATGAATGCGCTAATGTAAAAAAATTAAATTACAGTAGAGGTCAAACTGAAAGTGAGAGAATGAGAGTTACAGTTCTTTCAGAAGTTGAGAATGAGATGTCACCCACCTCGCCCACTTCACCTGTCAAATATCACATGGTGTAGGCTGCAGTATAGGGGAAGCAGGGGGCTAGTTCCAGCTGAGATCTACTGCCATCTGGAGAGCAAAAGATCACTAGTAACACAACGATGCGGTGACTAATATCAGAGGCCAAATGAAGGGCAACAAGATTACAACTGACAATGTTCCAGGCCGGTCACACAGGGCCGTATGCGCTTTGCACTGTGACACATGCTGATCTAGTTGAAAGATGTTAATGACAGTGAATGGTGAAAAGGTCATGGTGGCTAATCATGTTATCTTTTCACTAAGAGTTGACATAAAGATGACATGAAGATGAAGCATTCATTTATGTGAGGGTGTACATGCGTGTGTGTGTGTGTGTTTTAAAGCAGGCAATTCCACTCAATATAATCGCTCTTCTTACTGTCTCTGCAGAGCTCTCCCTTTGAACATGCGCTGTATCATTGACTTTATTAGAAACTGTGTGAGTCTGTGTGTGTGTGTGTGTGTGTGTGTATGTATGTGTGTGTGTCCGTCTGTCTGTGTGTCTCTACATGTGTCTACGCACGTGCGCATGACAAGCCAGCTTAATTACAAATCCACTACGGACAGAAATTGATCACTTGACTATAATGAGATTTAACTTTGTTTGCTGTAGAGATGACTGCAGAGCTCCTGTGGTGTTTTGAATTAGAAAATCTTCAAGTAAAAAATAAAAGAAAAACTACTGCGTCTCTAATGAATTGATGAAAGAAATCACACTTTCTATTTTTCCATTGCAAACATGTTCTCAATTATATGACAGCAAAAAGCCATTATTTATGTTAGAACTGATACCAGTTGACTTTTAAAAGGTGACTGTCCACAAGATGTGGATGCTGAGAAATAAATCAAAACAAACAGTAGAACGGACATTAAATACTGTAACTATTCTACTGAATGGGATATTTGTCTTTTTTTCATTAGACCTCATTTTATACTTTTAGTGTTGTAGCATCAACTGGAATGTTTTCAGGTAACTTTCCATTCCTGAGCTTCTTTTGCTGGTTTAGTTGATTGCATGAGCCATAATAGTAGTAGAAGATGAAAAAAACCCACAGCATTATGGTTAAATATGTCCCCACAAGTAACTATTCAGCCATTTCATGTATTTGTGGTCTATACACACGTCAACAAAAAAATCACTTCTCTGTTGGCACCATTATAAGCGAGTCTATCTACAACCACTTGTATGGCTTTGGCAAGCAACTCAATCAGCCCAAAAAAAGCACAGGAATTAAACTTGGACCATGTATACTTTCTAGGTGATGCCACTACACTACAATACGTGAAAAAACACTGTTAACATGCAAACAAAACAAAATATCCCTTTAACATGTGTCCCGTGTGAGCTCAACTAATGGGTAACTGACCTCGGACCCTTTCACTTAATCCGTTTCTTCAGGATAACTTGAGATCCTCCGCAGTATCTACACAACCAGCTACCTCAGACTGGGGGCCAGAGAGGTGTCAGCCTATAATTCCACCCAATACTTTAATTGCCTCATTAATTTAGCCTGACAGGATAGGTTAAACCTTCTCTCTGATCTCCAGGAATCACACACAGGCATTAACAGCCTTACTTGACCATAGCCCTGTATGCTCTGTAAGGCCCTGTTTAACAAGGTTTAAACTAATCCTAGAAGAAGACTTCTGCATTAGTGCAAAATGGTGCTACAACTTGGGGTGAATAAGGGCGTTTGAGTTAGACAATGGATAGTTGAGGAGAGCAAAATCGTGAGGGGAGGAGAATAGCAGTAGTGTTTCAACAGCCCTGCACACCACACAGTAAAGCCTAGACCTGGTTAAACGATCTGGGTCTTTGGCTTGGGGTACAGGATGGAACAATATGTTATCATGCATACATGAATGTTGGGGCCAGGGAAACACTTTTGTAATAGCAAATTAATCAGGGAGCTCCTCAGAATTCCAACACTACTTGAGTGAAATAAAGAGACCAATTCTTGGGCCCTGGGAACATATTAAAGCTACATTTTTTGTCAGTAATGTACTTCCAATAGAAAACAGCTTACCTATAGATTGATAGAAAGATTACTGGGCATCCTACAGAAAACAGCTACAGACAGCCCTCGTCAGATGTTATCCTTCTCCCAGTTGGTGTGCAAATGTGGTCGTTATTTCATCTAGATTAAAAGTGAATAAAACAAAATATTACTGAAAAACAAAGGAATGTCAATGCTGTCTTCACAGAACAGATTCCAAAGGAAACAGACTGATTGCATTTAATGTATAGTAATGTACTATTTGAGAGTCTTAGGGAGGCTTACATCATTTCGAGTTCTGCTTGGCTGATCTGTGGTGGTTACAATTCAAGGCTGCGAGCAATTGGGGCCCCAGCCTCATGCACCCGAGGATAAAAGGGAAACAAACAAACACTTTACGCTACTTGCAAAGCCAATGTGGGGATATGATACTGGAATGAATGAAAATGTAATTCAAAATTGAATCCACTCAACATTACTGCAGACATCACCTTTTCATCATGCAACATTGGATTGCATAATGTTGTTTTAAAGACTTTCACACATATTCCTCATATTCCTCATATTCACATATTCCACATATCACACATTCCTCAATGCAGATTTCCAAATGTGACAAATAGTCATTTGAAGCAGGAAGTGTTATCACTGGACCACGGCCCTGCATGGGTCAAATCCTTATGCACCAGAACATGCTCTCCAGGCCAATCGGAACCAGGAGATGAAGTCTACTTTTTTTTTGTCACCAACCATGGTGACTGGTAGTTTTCAGATAACTTGACCCATAGTCTCCCTGCCTCACAGATGTTTTCCCTCTATGGCAATTAGGAGCAACGCTACAGCAACGCCTACACCGCTGGCCTGCGCTAATGATTCTCGGGTGAACTGAAAATATCAGCCGAAATTGAAAATAGTCTCGTTGAGCAGACGCCTGTCTTCTGTTGAATCCTGCGTGTGTGAGTCAAGCCTGGTCTGGGACGAGTGTGATTAGAGGACGATAAGACTATGACGGAAATCTAGAGTCGTGCTTTGCCTTTGGCAAACACACATAATAATAGGACTATGAAAGAAATCTAGAGTTGTGCTTCGCCTTTGGCAAGCACACCTACTGTAATGAAGGACCTTAGAGTATTATGAGAGTATCCCTCAAGTCCCTACTTCAGGGGTACCCTCGCAGACTTCCATCGGAGACTTCCTCAGTGAACTTGTCACTTAGATAAGCTAATTTCCTGCCGAAGGGTCACCACTCATTACTTGGCAAGTTCAACATCCCCAATGGCTTCAATTCATTTCTTTCCACCTCAATCTTTATTTCCCCTGCTTTCCCTCCCACTCACAAGACAGGCACTTGATCTCGTCTTTACTAGATGCCGTCTGTCGACGTATCTCACTGCAACCCCTCTCCCTCTAATAACGTTGTCTCCTTCTCCCTTTCTCAACGCTACCCTCTCAGCCACTACCCATGTGGTCATTCGACATTGCAATCTTCATGTCAGTGTCTGTCATGACCATAACAATATCAACACCTTGATATTGTTTAGAAAACCCATTTGTATACATCGCACTACGTATGTTTGGGGATAGTGAATCATTCTGACTCTGTACTCCAAAAGTTTGTATTTGAAATCTTAAAAAAACTAGGAGTTTTTGTCATTGGGGAGAATTATTTTTGTTGCTGTAGCTTAAGCTGAAATCCTGAAAGTATTGTTACTGTCCGAAATAAAAAGTTCACGCATTAAAGCTTTAAATCCTGTGCTGAGGTGACCAAATTTACTTTGTTAAGTCTGCATGGAAAGAACAAAAGAGAGAACAACAAACAGGGAGAGAGCAGAAGAGGGGGAGATAACCAGAGAGAGAGAAAATGAGAGACATACAGAGACAGAGAAGGAGGCGAGAGGCGGGTACAAGATTGATCGCTGGCACGTCTTCTCTCAGCGATTTCTCATCTCTCCAGAGCCTCAGCCCAGGAGCAGCTCACTGCCTGCCCGCCGCCTCTCGTCACGCCACAGATAAATTGACAGATGGTGGTGAAGGAGAGAAAGCTTAAAAAAAAGAATCACAAAGTTTTGGCAGGTCTGACTCTGGAATGTATTGCAGGTCTCAAGCCAATGGGAGTCAGTGGGACTGAGCCTCTAACAGCGCTTTCATGGTCAGGAAATGACTTTTGACCACAGTCCTATGTAGTGAATAGTGTACAGCATAATACACAACCATATCTGCACTGCTATTTACAAAACAAGCTGAATCAACACAGATAGAGTTCATTTTGAATTGCTTTGTTCATTTGTTCAAGTCATTACAAGTTCAAAAGCATACAAAAAGAGTACTGAAAAAGTAGAAGGACTTAATTCAATTACATTACACTGAAAAGAAAAAGGACTTGCGTAAAAAGCTAATCAAGTAAAACATTTTTTTATATTGAATTAACATACAGAAAATAGTCTAAATGAAGTTAGAATTCCACAATACACCAATAAATATTTAGTCACTAAACCATTTGTATGGTTATATATAAAATATATAAAGATTATATATTTTTGTATTTTGATGCTGATTTTTACATCAGATGGATGAACAACTTTGGGTATTTCAGAGTGCTTCTATTCAGTTTCAAAGCACTTTCTGCTTAGCATAACACTCACATTGGGTTTACATTCATAAACATTTTATGGTTTCATTACACAATTTAACTATTTTAAGTTCTATTTTTGCAATGTAAAACTAAATCGAGTATTTGTTTTTCTTTCCTCTTGCTGTTACCTTGTCTTTACCTCTCCCTGAATTCGCTGTTCTTTTTGAACAGGAGCTGTTTTTCAAATTTAGACAAGTCATTTCTTGGCTCGATTAGCATTAAAGGGCAGTCAAGCGAAGAAAAAAAAGATGCTCACAAGAGGCAAAGGCATGCAACGCTGTGTTCAGGATGAGGGACAGCTTCTTTATGAATGTAAAGGAATAAAGCAATTCCATGCTTTAGGTGTACCTGGTGTACCGGAGTTGAAAACAAATACAGGAAGCTCACTCCAGAGCTAGCTTGAAATGTTGTCGATGGGGCTACATTTGTTGGAGGGTGGACACGTGTGCTGTGAAGCGGGGGAGCATGACCCTAGTGGCTAGTACCCATAATACAAATTATAGTAACAAGATAAAACACTGGTGACCATGTAGAGTATATTATCCAAACAAAGAGACTCTTTTAAGGGAAAACAAATCTGGATACAATCTGAAGGGTGCTCAACCAACATTAGATTAGATTCAACTTTATTGTCATTGAACAAGTAGAAGTACAGTACAACGAAATGCAGTTAGCATCCAACCAGAAGTGCAAAAAGTACTAAGCATATATAATAAGTATATGTATATTACAAGTGGAATGTATAGATGTACAATTAAGGCAACAGTGGAGAGCAGAAAATATTAAGTATGAAGCAGTGTATGTTACAAGTGGGATAAATAGTTGTTTGGGTACAAATGGCAATTCTAGATGTGCAATCAAGGCAAAATGAAGGAGTAAGGTAGCATGTGCAACCGGAATGCAGAGATAGCTGCAATGAGGTCTCCGATGTAGACATGTACATGTTAAAGCAGAAATGCAATTACGATGGCAATTCTCAATACACAATGAAGGCAAATTGAAGGTGCAAGGTGGCATGTGCAACTGAAATGCAGGGATAGCAGCAGTGAGGTTGCCGAGGTAGACACGTACCTGTAACAACTGAGTCCAGTAGTAGAAAGGGAGTAGTGCAACACGGTCCCTAAGATGCGGGGGGGGTATGGTTAGTGATGGGTCATAGAGTTCAGCAGAGTTACAGCAGATGGAAAGAAACTGTTCCTGAGCCAGCTGGTGCGGGAACAAAGAGACCTGTACTGGCTGCCTGATGGTAGGAGGACAAACAGTTTGTGGCCTGGATGTGAAGGGTCCCTGATGATGCTGTGGGCCCTGCGCAGACACCGCTTGTGCTGGAGGTCTACGATAGCGGGGAGCTGGGTACCCATGATGTGCTGGGCGGTTTTCACCACCTGTTGCAGGGCCTTCCGGTCAGCTATGGAGCAGCTGCTAAACCACACTGTGGCTCAGTTAGACAGAATGCTCTTGATTGTGAAGCTGTAAAAGTTCACAAGGATCTTGGAGGACAGACGGGCCTTCTTCAGCCTCCTCAAAAAGTACAGGCGCTGCTGCAGCCTTTTTGACCAGGGCTGAGGTGTTGAGGGTCCAGGATAGGTCCTCGGAGAAGTGGACACCCAGGAAAAAGAAATATGGATGTGGGCGATCTAATGATTGAATCCCTGCAGTTGCAGTTCCAGTGTGTTGAAATGACTTGTTACATCACACAAAAAAAAACAAGTCACACAACAGATCATGAAACGATAGATGGTGGTGGCAACCTTAACCATAACCGAACCCTAATCCTAACCCTAACGCCGATACCCTTATGCCCGACCTTAACCATAAATGTTATTTGTAACAAGACATTTTTAATTTTTAATCAATTACATTAAGGACCAACATAATAGCTGAACGTAAAGGAGCAACGTTATAGCAGGTTATTAAGGAGCAATAGCACTGGGGATACAGTATGTTGATAGCGAACGTATTTGCACCAATTTATGTACATACTGAATGTAATTGCAGTTTACAAAATAGTTCCATAGGACTTACGGACATAATTCCAGTAGGCCAAATTACAAAAAAAAACATATGATTCCATGCCAGAGCTATTTGACTATGTCAAGTGAGAAAACAATATCCAAGAATAACAAAAGATTTCCTTGACTTTGCTCATGAACACTTAATTACTGAAGCAAGCCTGTTTTAATGAATGCATAATGGCAGGCCAGAATGTTGAGGTTCCTCAACCACCACGGTGAAGCTCCCTCTCTCTACCAGTCACAGTACAATAAAAGCCAGCAGCAGAATTTGATCATTTCAAAATATAATTATTGTACATAAAATATATGTTGGATGTTTTCCACCAACAGGTTTTGGCACAGATACATCACACAACCAATAATATCACAGTGATGATATGAGTTTTCAACAACAAAATCAAAAAGAGTATAGAAAATTGGCTTGGAAATCTCCAGCTGCCACAAACTTGTGTTGCTCAGAGCATGGAGCATGCAACACCAGTGTGATGGGTTTGATTTACATGGGGACCCAGGTTGAATATATACACACTCACTATTGTTGCTCTAGAAGAGCATCTGGTGAATCTCATCAATGTTTTTAGTGTTTTGTAACAGATGTCTCTTTTCATTAAATCGGCGAAGTAGACCCCCACATGATCAAAATGGAATTAAACATTCAAACAAAACAGCTATTGCTCCATTTGAAAAATTGTAATTTGTCGCTACAGTTTGCAATTACGAGGATCGATAATCAACTGTACTTACTTGAAAACAACTATACAATTCATTGGTTTGTGGTTCCTGAAGGATATTATTTTTTCACATATAATATATTGTAACCAATTCTGTAGGGCAAGAGTGTCACCCTGAAAAGCAAGGCTGTTGTGAGCCAAGCTCATTATTGCAATATTAACAGTAAAATCTCATTGTTTTTGCAAGTCAGCATGCCTCACAGTATTGAGAATCCTAACAAACAACCAAGTGCAGACTTTACTTTGGCAAGACAAAACTACAGGAAATGTGCTGTAAGCTGCAAAACAACCTTAGTATAGTGAAAGTCATGTAATTTAAACCTAACATAAACAAGAGGATATTTTTGAGCGGAGTGTTTCATGTCTTCATTGTTTTTTCATGGCCAATGATGCACGAAGCATCTCTGCTCATCTCTGCTTGGAAATTGGTTGCCGATTTGGAGGATTTTATGTTTGGTATGATTCTAAGTTATCCAATTGCAGATCTAAAACAGTCTACCAACCAATTTTGTCACTTTGAGGATAGAGGCCAGAATAGACAGTTTTTGGGTTTGACTATAAATACACCTGAGGACATTTATTATGACCCTCTTAGCAGGCCCTGACAAACTGAAAAGCACTGCACTGTTCTGTAGGCATGTTCATTCCCTAGCCTCCCGTGTTCAACAACACCAGTATGCCTACTATATTAATTTCAGTATGGGTGGTTAATAGGAGTCTCAACTTGAGTACAGCATTTCATTGAATGACTGTGGTTAGAAATTAGTTATTCAGGTGAAGAACAGGATGCAAAAAAGTGTTATGGATTATAGTACACTACCTCGAAAGGCATGTATCTTGGGATGTATTATAGTTATTATTCTTCTATCGCCTTTAATGGTGTTTTAAAGTATACCGCAACTGCTGCCTGAGATAAAGAACCTCAGGGGTGCTTAAAGAACCTAGTAAGTATCGTGCTTTTGAATACCACCTGTGCAATGGACGCAAGCCAACCTTTCCATGTTTACCATAGTCTGTTTACCAACAGGAAACCAGGGAAGCCAAGCAAATGAGGTGCTCCGTGATTTCAAATTAGGTCAATGCATTTCTTTTTTAAAGTGTGTTTATATTTTCAAATAGGCGAGGTGTATTGTTCTGTCAGGTACTGTGTTATTTGCTATTAAAGCAAATTTGGTTTGAGTGATTTGAGATGTCAGGAAGTTCATTACTTGTCTTGTATGTGTCTGTCAGAGCTGTATGTAATGTAATCAGTTTTAAATAAAGACTATTACAAACCAAATGTGGATGAAGTAAATGGGTCTGAATACTTTCCAAAGTCCCTGTAGTGCGAGAATGGGACATTTTTTAGCCACAGTTCTAGCTTTATTTCACACCGGGATCATATTGGCTCAGGGGACCATAGATGTGCCCTTCCTACACCCCCAGTCTAATTCCCCTCTCCAACTCACTCTAAATAGACTCAGTGGACAGTTCACAACTCCATTAACTGAACAGGACATGCAGGGCCAGCCATAGAATATGGGGTTAGTATTACATTGGTATTGCATTACATTCTGGAAGATTGACTGCTGGGTACGTATGGTGTTACTAGTGGGCTGTG
>JACXGI010010237.1:6417-28454 GCA_016801175.1 Esox masquinongy
CAGTGGCTAGGAAAAACTCCCTAAGAAGGCCGAAATTTAGGAAGAAACCTAGAGAGGACCCAGGCTCAGAGGGGTGACCAGTCCTCTTCTGGCTGTACCGGGTGAACATATTAAGAGTACAATTGTAATAATTAATAAGTGCACGTGGGCTGAGTCCAGAGTCTATTTAAACTTAGTCCAGGTCGGAAGCATGACCAGAGGTAAGGTCTATCTATAGAAAAATATGAAAAACAAGGCCACATCTTCTGGAGTTCTACGGACAGCTTTGAACTTTTCTGCCAGGTTTGTTTTCTACTGATTTGCCAATAATGTGTTTGTCAGATTGAGAAACCATCACAGATTTCAGCTCATCTTTTATCATCCGATTATTTCTGCCATGCTCCCTGTCTTTAATATGCTTCACTCTCTTTCAGACTCAGTTCATCAAGAGCTAACTGATTGTCTACATCCTTCGTGCCTGAAGAATAATATTTCACAGAATGTAAAAAGAGGATTTGCGAGAGTAATTCACTAATCTCTGCCGGGCCAGTTAAAGGATGACGTAATGGTTCTTAGTGAATAATGAGAAGATACCACGGCGAATCATCCGCAGAGCAAATGGCTCATGCTCCCAGAGACTTTAACCAGATAAGTATGCTTGTCCTGACGAGGGCTGGGAGTCCAGTGTGTCACTGCGTATTCATCCAGAGAATCACAATAGTTAAAGGGCAAAAAAACAAGGGCAGCCTTAAACCATTGCAGTCTGTGAGCTATAATGTCATGAGTTATAAGAAACATTTTCTCTCTGCATTTACGGTGACAGCAAGTGTACTGACAGTGACCGCTGAACATACTTTGCATAATTAAACAGAAACAAACACATTTGTCGACATGATGGGCATGGACAATTTACAGGTTTTTATCTTGTAAAATGGAAGCCAGTTTACATGGACATAAAGCAAGGTTGAGTATCAAAAGCTTTGCTTTCAACACAGCTCCATTTTCTTCTGTCTGCTGCAGTCTTAATTGGGGAAATTAGATGTGTTTAAAATGTGCCAAAGCAGAGTTCTTTGAAACGACTAATAAACACTGTGGACGGAGGTAGTATCTGTGGGAGAGTGTCCTGACCTCAGAGGTTCATTGTGTGATCACCCGATCTTATCTGTACCCCGAAACTGGCCACTTAACTGAGAACATGTTTTCTATGAAATGTGGTTAATAATTGAATAGCTTTTTCATGCATGGCAATTAAAATGTCTCCTCTTTAATGACTGTCAAGATCTTCCAGCAAACTACCTGTGGTTTTGGTCTATCACAAAAAAACACTTTTTGAAAATGCAAACACTGTAATGTAAAGGAAATGCAAATGTCCCCTTTTTATATGGAGCATAGCTCATCCTTAAGATGCTCTGGTGGTAATTACTGACTAAAACCTACACAGGGTACGTTTCCTGAGCTTTTCCCAAATGAACGCAATATGGACATAAACAGTGCCATCGTAACACTTTTCAAGCCACAGCACCCACTTGAGATTCTGTCTGTTTGTGATAACTCCTGGGTTCAACATCCCATAGGCAGAGCTTTAAAATAATCCATTCTCCATACAGATTTCTCCCACGGAAGCAGCTTTATCCCATTATCACGGGCATTATACAAACATATACTGCTGTAATCCACACTCACAGCCTGATTCTGCTGGAAACATCCTTATTTAGGGGACAAACTGAGCTGCAGAACACACTACCAGAGACAAGGCTACAGCTAAAAACCCCAAAGATGTCTTCCTAATTGGGAGATTTTGTGACACATTATATTAAGTTGCCCTAATTATTGTACGACACTTTAAAGTACAAATGCACTCACACACATTCCTATTATAGACAACGTTAAATAATGCAATTATATGAGAACACCATAAAAGACTATGGCATTGTCACAATGAAGAGATGGCTACGGGGTTAGAAGACGTAGCTACCCAATTACACCAGCGTGTGAAGTGGTTATAGTTGTAAATTCACCTGAACAAACTGCACTTTCAATTTAGCTCTCAGTTAAAACCTAATGTGTTCAGCTTTTCTCTGTGTTTATCCGGTAGCCATGGCAATGCACAGTATGTGCAGGGCAGGGTTGCCAGATTTAGCCCAATGATCACTGAAAATCTTCTTACAAGGCCTGTAAAAGTCATCAAATTCTATGCAGGAATACAGAGAACATGGCACTGCTGAAGCTGTGAGAACCTTTAAATTTGCCATTTAAAGCAGAATGAGGATATTGAGCAGTAAGGGCATATTTGTTGGCAGAAATGCTATATAACAACGAAATAAACACAAATACATTTTTTTAAAGAATGAAAAGTAACACAAATGTATTGTGTTTTGAAAATAAAGTAATATTTTGTATGGCTTCGTTTGCTAAACTACAGCAATACACTGTTGTGTAATTTTTCCAGTAGTCGTGTGGTCAATTGCACTGCTAGAAGGATTTGCTGTTACTGTTCTTTTGACTTTGGCTACTTGTTATTGTCCATGTCCAAGTGATCCTACACAGTTCAGTCAGGTTCTGGTCTGGACTCTGAGACTGACAACCTCATACTGTGAGTGTTTCATCTGCAGACTTCCACTCCAAGGAGTTCTCAACGGTCTTAACAGTGTGTTTGAAAGATGAAGCACTTTACTGAATTTCATTTTGTCCCTCAAGGATGCCACCTTAAAGTACGGATTCAGAATCAGACAGCTTTTGGCGTCTTCAACTCACAGTATCTTCAAATTAATTTATGACATAAACATGACATAATTTCTCGCCATCTCACAATATATTAGTCACTTTTTGGAAACCTTACTTTTTATTATATTAATGTTAAATTGTAATTATTCTAATAAAATATATTCAATAATATGCAAATAAACACTGGCATAAATATGTGAGCCACCTTTGCACAGTACTGCATGTACTTTTTCAAGATGATGTACCAAAGACAGATGTCTGTGTTCTAGACATTTATGGCCACACCATCTCCTGGCTGATTTGGCCATCTGGAATGAAGGTAATTGTTTTCAAACTGGTATGTGTTATCCCCCATCTTCTGTCACAAGCATATACAGCTAGGACGCATTACCACACAGCATGTAGATGTAGCAGACTGACAAGGTGGAGGCACACAGCGACTGCAGGCATTGCAATCATTCAGCGTTCGTCTTCCCTCCGATTGCTAACTCACCTCATGCTGTGCTTTGCTGACCACCCACGGCTAACACTTAGCCTTTTCAGAGGCGTTGCTAAATCGCTAGACACTAATGGCAACTGCTGAGCCAATCGGAAAACGAAGAAGAAACCGGAAGTAAAAGTCAGCGAGGGAAGGGGCCTTTGCATTTCTTGCGTATTCAAAACCTATCTTCTACATAGCGTTCGCTTCTGAGAACAGCCAGTGTGAAAGCGATGTTCGCTAATCGGGACTCGTCAAAAAGCCGTGCAAATCACTCTAGAGTCTGAGCGCCTCTGGAAAAAATTAAGAGACCACTGCACCTTTTTCTTTCCTTTCCAAAAAACTTGAAAAGGAAAGTTTTGAGTGAGGAATAGAAGCGTTCAATTTGCAGTGGTCTCTAAATTTTAACCCTTCTGTTCCTCACTCAAAACCTTCCTTTTTGAATTTTTTGGAAAGGAAAGAAAAAGGTGCAGTGGTGTCTGAATTTTATCCAGAGCTGTATTTGCATGACTTTTAGAAGTTGTTGAAAAAAAATATTTTACCCAATAACAGAATATACTGCAGGCTTTCATTTCAGTTTGACTATAATGAGTTTGACAAATTAACAATCAGACAATACAAATTCAATCCCACGTGAGTGTGTTTATTTCTACCCAGTTAAGCCCCCCTTATGTGTATATGTGCACTAGTTGGATTAGTATCAAGGAGAATTTTCCACACAAAGATTGGCAAGGCTGGGGGTGTTTAGCATATCCAAGGTCTCCAACAGAGCCACACAGACCCGGGCGGGTCATCGGAGATGCAGACGTCTGTGAACTCGGCAGGTGGTTGACCGCCAGACCACAAGACATGATAACTAGACGTTCATGATGACACCAGTCAGGGGCCGGGCCGTCCCTGGTGCACTGTGTTTGCCTAATAACGCAGCAGACAGCGGGAGATCTGGAACCCCCATCATGTACACAGACAGGCCTCGGGACAACGGAGGACAAAGAAACAGTAACCAAATGAAGAAACCACACTTACAGAGAGCGACAGACAGACAGACAGAGAAACAGGGAGAGAGCGACAGACAGAGAAACAGAGAGAGAGCGACAGACAGAGAAACAGAGAGAGAGCGACAGACAGAGAAACAGAGAGAGAGCGACAGACAGACAGAGAAACAGGGAGAGAGCAACAGACAGAGAAACAGAGAGTGAGCGACAGACAGAGAAACAGAGAGAGAGCGACAGACAGAGAAACAGAGAGAGAGACAGACAGACAGACAGAGAAACTGAGAGAGTGACAGACAGAGAAACAGAGAGAGAGCGACAGACAGACAGAGAAACAGAGAGAGCGACAGACAGACAGAGAAACAGGGAGAGAGTGACAGACAGAGAAACAGAGAGAGAGCGACAGACAGAGAAACAGAGAGAGAGAGCGACAGACAGAGAAACAGAGAGAGAGTGACAGACAGACAGAGAAACAGAGAGAGCGACAGACAGACAGACAGAGAAACAGGGAGAGAGCGACAGACAGACAGACAGAGAGAGAGCGACAGACAGAGAAACAGAGAGAGAGCGACAGACAGACAGACAGAGAAACAGAGAGAGAGCGACAGACAGAGAAACAGAGAGAGAGCGACAGATTAACAGAGAGCGACAGACAGACAGAGCAACACATGGAAAAGAGAGGCAGAGTGACAGTCAAATTTTCAGAACGAGAGAAAGAAATTTCCCAGATTTGAAGATGTGATGATTTGCTTATACAAGACTGGTACGTCAAAGTGCTGCTATTTTTTGAGGCATTCTGGTTTGTTTTGATAGACTTTCAGCTTGGAGCCTTGGCTCCTTGGAAAAGATCATCCACACGCAAATGTGTAGCACTTGCCACTGAAATAACATTTAAAAGAATGGCGGTATCACCAATTTGTGCCATGGAGTCGAGAAGTAAATCAAAGATTAAGCAGAGGGGATCCAGGGAGGCTTGATTCGACTGTCTCCCTGCCTGTGCTCTGGTATTAATGGAACATATTACTGCAAAATTATTGAATCCTACAGAGCAGCTGTTGGTCCAACTATGATAAACAGGTCCCACAAGTGGAGCTCGTGATCCACTCCAAACAGCCTGGGATATGATCTACTCTATACCGACTGGGATATGATTGACTCTATACCGACTGGGATATGATCCACTCCATATGGCCTGGGATATGATCGACTCTATATCAACTGGGATATGATCTACTCTATACCGACTGGGCTATGATCTACTCTATACCGACTGGGATAGGATTGATTCTATACTGACTGGGCTATGATCTACTCTATTCTGACTGGGATAGGATTGACTCTATACCAACTGGGCTATGATCTACTCTATACCAACTGGAATATGATTGACTCTATACCGACTGGGCTATGATCTACTCTATACCGACTGGGATATGATTGACTCTATACCGACTGGGCTATGATCTACTCTATACCGATTGGGATATGATCCACTCCATACGGCCTGGGATATGATCGACTCTATATCGACTGGGCTATGATCTACTCTATACCGACTGGGATAGGATTGACTCTATACTGACCGGGCTATGATCTACTCTATTCCGACTGGGCTATGATCTACTCTATTCCGACTGGGATAGGATTGACTCTATACCAACTGGGCTATGATCTACTCTATACCAACTGGGATATGATTGACTCTATACCGACTGGGATATGATTGACTCTATACCGACTGGGATATGATTTACTATACCGATTGGGATATGATCCACTCCATACGGCCTGGGATATGATCGACTCTATATCGACTGGGATATGATCTACTCTATACCGGCTGAGGTATGATCTACTCTATACCGACTGGGCTATGATCTACTCTATACCGACTGGGATAGGATTGACTCTATACTGACTGGGGTATGATCTACTCTATTCCGACTGGGCTATGATCCACTCTATACCGACTGGGATATGACTGACTATACCAATTGGGATACGATCTACTCTATATACTGACTGGGATATGATCTACAATATATTGACTGGGCTATGATCTACTCTATACTGACTGGGATAGGATTGACTCTGTACTGACTGAGCTATGATCTACTCGATACCGACTGGGCTATGATCTACTCTATTCCGACTGGGATAGGATTGACTCTATACCGACTGGGCTATGATCTACTCTATACCGACTGGGATATGATTGCCTATACCGATTGGGATATGATCCACTCCATACGGCCTGGGATATGATCCACTCTATATCGACTGGGATATGATCTACTCTATACCGACTGAGGTATGATCTACTCTATACCGACTGGGATAGGATTGACTCTATACTGACTGGGCTATGATCTACTCTATTCCGACTGGGATACGATTGACTCTATACCAACTGGGCTATGATCTACTCTATACCAACTGGGATATGATTGACTCTATACCGACTGGGCTATGATCTACCCTATACTGACTGGGATATGTATGACTATACCGATTGGGATACAATGTACTCTATACTGACTGGGATATGATCTACAATATACTGACTGGGCTATGATCTACTCTATACAGACTGCGATAGGATTGACTCTGTACCGACTGAGCTATGATCTATTCGATACTGACTGGGATATGATCGACTCTATATCGACTGGGATATGATCTACTCTATACCGACTGAGGTATAATCTACTCTATACCGACTGGGATATGATTCACTCCATATGGCCTGGGATATGATCAACTCTATACCGACTGAGGTATGATCTACTCTATTCCGACTGGGATAGGATTGACTCTATACCAACTGGGCAATGATCTACTCTATACTGACTGGGATATGATTGACTATACCGATTGGGATATGATCTACTCTATACTGACTGGGATATGATCTACAATATACTTACTGGGCTATGATCTACTCTATAGCGACTGGGATAGGACTGACTCTATACCGACTGAGCTATGATGTACTCGATACTGACTGGGATAGGATTGACTCTATACCGACTGGGCTATGATCTACTCGATACTGACTGGGATATGATCTACTCGGATTGGGATATGATCTACTGTATACTGACTGGGATAAGATCTACTCTACACCAACTGGACTATGGTCTATTCTATACCAACTGAGGTATGATCGACACGTTTCTGACTGTGATGTCATCTACTCTATAAAGAATGAGATTTGATCTACTCATATTTGATATAGACCCATTTGGAGTGGACGTCACCGTTACGTCACTGAAGTTTGGTGGTGGCAGAAAACTGCAGAAAAAAGTGTAGGGAAAGATCTTTGGAAAAAAATTCTTGTTGTGTCGTTGGATGTCAGAATAGGAATGCAAAAAAAGATGTCTTTATCTTTATAGAATACTGTTATATTACCGACTGGGATATGATCTACTCTATACGGATTGAGATATGATCTACTCTATACTGAATGGGCTCTGATCTACTCTATACCGACTGGGACATGATATACTCTATATGGATTGGGATATAATCTACTCTATACAGACTGGGATATGATCTACTCTATACAGACTGGGATATGATTTGCTCTACCAACTGGGATATGACCAACTCTATACCGAATGGGATATGATCTATTCTATACCGACAGGGATATGATCTATTCTATACTGACAGGGATATGTTCTACTCAATACAGACTAGGATATGATCTACTCTATACAGACTGGGATATGATCTATTCTATATTGTACCTCAAGTGGGGATTAAATAGAGCAACATACCTAATCAGATTTGCATGTGGGGCCGAAGTCTAGACAACCATAGGCTCCCCACTATCAGGGGTTAATGAATGTCTTCACTTGGGATTTGAATAATTCCCATTGTTGGTCCAAAGTGCCAATGAGACAGGATTAATCAAAAGGGAAAAGTAGGCTGATGAAGGTGAGGCTACCAAATTAGGATGAAGGTGGACAGAGCAGAGGGAGAGGTACAGGGAAACTGGTTGCATGCTCTTTTGGGCTACAACTTCCCCATTCCTGATGCCCCGAGGCTAATCCTGGGGACGTTCTACCTGTCCTGTAAAGAGTTTATCACATCTGTCTTATGGTAAAAGTCAACAATCTGAATGCATGACCTGAAATGTCAGCTTCATCGTCTCACGACTCTGATGCACTGGACATCGCTCTGACTGCCCTGTAATGTGACTCAACATCAGAAGTGGAATCCAAACAACTAGGTAGTGGTGGTGATGATGGTGGTGATGGTGGTGGTGGTAGTGGTGATGGTGGTGGTGGAGGTGGACCTACGCCATTGGGTGGTGGTGATGGTGTTGATGGTAGTGGTGATGGTGGTGGTGATGATGGTGTTGATGGTAGTGATGGTGTTGATGGTGGTGGTGATGGCAATGATGGTAGTGATGGTGTTGATGATGGTGGTGATGGTGTTGATGGTTAATGCTTGGCAATGTGGGTGAATTGGCTTCCTGCCTGTTGGGCCCTATCCGTGGCCTCCCTTGGATAGGGCCACAGTATCACTGGACCCCTGTCTCAGCCCCAAGGTTTTACGCTGCTATATTATTGTGCCGGGGGAGTAGGGTCAGTTCTCCTTCTCCATTGTAAATCCATGTACATCTAAGGAATGCTTCTCTCTAAATATTCCTTGTCTTTTCCTTGTCTTTTAAACTACGGAGGACATGAGATCTTGTCCCACACCTCCAGTACCAGGCTCAAAAGACTAGTTGCTTTCCCTGTCCAAAGTCCTCCTGGTTGTGTTGCAGATCAAGACGATACCTGACGATTTCAGTTGCCACTCTACTCTGCTGACCCCCCCCCCCCCGGGCTGTCCCTGTCCTTGTCCATCTGGTCATACTTCTGACCTGGATCAGGTTTTATAGACTCTGGACACAGCCCTAATGCATTTATTAATTATTACAACTTGTACTCTTAAAGTGTTCACCTGACACAGCCAGAAGAGGACTGGTCAACCCTCTGAGCCTGGTTCCTCTCTAGGTTTCTTCCTAAATTTTGGCCCCTTTTATGGAGTTTTTCCTAGCCACTGTGCTTTAACACTGTTGTCGCTTGCTCCTTGGGGTTTCAGGCTGGGTGTTTTATAAAAGCACTTTGTGACAACTGTTGATATAAAAAGGGCTTTATAAATACATTTTATTGATTGATTGATTTGGCTAGCTATTGTAGTTGCCTCTGATAAATAATTTGTTTCAATTCAGATACTGATGAGGCATGATTACATACAGCAAAGTCTGTTCAGATGTGGTTTATTTTAATTGTCACTCTGGGAGCCACTAATGCACTGTGGAGGAATGGGTCACTGCTTCAGAAAATTAAAGCTGAGGCACTCATTTTAAATGTATTTGTAAATTCTGGCCTGTGGGATAAAGATGTGCTGAGTGCATATAAATACCCATGAAGGCCCCAGAGCAGAGTAACTTTTTCAGCTCTGGGAATACGAGAATAGTCAGCCAGGTGGTTCACTGCCGTGTCGTGATCAGTCTGGGGGAAGCCAATTTAAACTGCAGCACAGATACACGTCCCTCATGACTGAGCAGTTGTGAATGTAGTCTGGAGCTGCAGAGAAGACCTGCCCTGTTACGTGTTGTGGACCCTGCTCCGGCATCACCAGTCGGTTTTAAGAAATGCGGTGAGGTATGGATGTCTCTCCGGGGGACTGCATTCCGTTTTCAGGAGGTCTAGAGAGTCCACATGAAAATACATTGTTTACAAATGTGCGAAAAAAATGTCCTCCTTCCACAGTTTTGTAGAACTTTCTATGGTCCCTGATTGTCTGGCTTTGCAGGTCCATTACCATTTCTACCTTTTACATTTTGTTATGTTGTGTATTATTTGTTTACAGTGTCAACACAATGTTAGACTGTATTAAACGTATAATATCTGATTGTTAGTTGACATATTAATTTAAGCCCCCCCCAATCACTTTGACTGTCTCCCATTTTGTCCTATTGGATAAATCATTTATAGGGGCTCAAAACTCTTTTCAACCCATGAAAAGTCGAAACTTGGTGTTGCAAAGAATGTAATTGTGAAGGATGCATGTTTCAAATTCTACACAGTAGGTGGTTAACATGGCTACAATAATGTACAAGGATGACGCAGCATAGGAACAACAGAAAACAGAGAAACTGTGGAGCCTTGAACTGAAGTTCTCCCAGAGAAATCTAATGTTAACGATTGTTAACACTGCCTGTCCCCAAACGGGAAAAGAAATGTTCAGAAATGAGACCCTCTGCTATGTACAATAATATCACTTGGGTCTTACTCATAACTCTTAAATCACAAATTAATTCTTATGTGGGAAAATAAAAATGTTCCCTTTTTATTGTTGCGCTAGCTAATCTCCTGCAGGAACACTGGATTGATCTTGAATAATTTTGTTTTGAAAGAGCCAGATAATTAGAAATAAATGTTTAGGGGATTACGTGTTCCTTCTCAAGGATAATATTATTTTCATCTGAACATTTTGTAATAAATTCTAATGAATAAACAGCTGAAAGTGTTCACCTTTTCAAGTTCCACAAGTCTACAACAGTTTACAGGAAAATTCCACTACGACTTTCAGCATAATGAAACATTTGGGAAAAGAACGGTTGTTTGTTTGAGGCAAAAACAAATCACCATTTGGATGTTTTCAAACTACTGTTGATATTATTTTTCAACCTTCTCTGTCAGAATTGGTTAGCTAGGTGCATTTTTTGTTATGACATAATCACTAAATCGTAGAGAAAGCAAGTTGTTAGCTTTCTATTAAATCATCAGGTCACATCCAGCTCAGTTAGAAAAGCATTGTTATGCTATAAGTTGCTCTGGTGAAGAAAAAAATCAGTTGCTTATGCCCCAGTCAGGCAGACGATCATCAACTGGACAGTTCTATTTTCAGGATGTAGTAGACAGGAAACCTACCTTGCTGTCTGGCTGTCAGGTGGGGATAGTCCTCAGTCACGTGACGCCTTGAACCGTTTGCGTTGGCATACTTCTGAACTTTCACTTCAAAAAAAGAGGGGGGAAGAACAGGGAGAGTGGCATTATCACCCCGGGACAAAGGGAGGTGCTTGAATTTCTGACCAATCACACTTCCCTCAAAACCAAACCAATACATGCAATCTATGCACAAATGGTGACCCGGCACCCAGTTTTAAACGGAAGCATGCATCCGTCCACCGTAGATTATTTTGGACCCCAAACCATCCTGCTCCTACAAGATTCTTCAAATCTAAAATTGGACAAGAAATAAAAATTCATCCCAACAATAGATCATAATACCCCTATTTGGATTACATTGAACAGTTATTTAGATTTCAAATGTGCTTTTTTACCCTTTCATAACATTCTTTTTGTCGGGTTTCGCTGGCGTCTCGTGTTAGATCTTTCGCTAGTGAGTTGGTCCCAAGGATGCGCTGCTGGATGTATCTAGTTACTCCTCCGCTGTAGATACCAACCATTAGCCTGTGTCTGAGGTGAGCTAGACAGTTGTGAGACAGGGGAAGAGTAAACAATTTCGGTAATTTTTTATTATTTTCATCAGTTTATTGTTTTTCCTGACATTTTTGTATTGACATTTGGCACAAATGCAATGGTTTATGTCAAACAGTTTTTGTTCTGTCCAGAAACAAAACTGGTAGGACATTAAAAAGTGAGGCTAAATAAGGACAGAATAAAGTAAAGTTGGTTAGTCTTTTTATGGGATCTCTGATGATTGGATTTTTTGGACTATGAGGTAATCATTTGTGTGTGCCCTTTTTAACCACATTTACCATGTTAATTTAATGGAGCCATTGGTGAGAGGGTTTATATAGAAACGGTCACTGTTTGCCTTAACTCACTTTTCTTATGTTCCATTCCCAACGCAGAATTACTAGCTCTCCCAAAAGGCCTTTTAGATAATGATCAATCTAGACCCAAGCGAGTCTGATATAATGAGATCCTATTTATCTCTCCCTTGCGCTGTATAGCATTCCAGTAGCTTTTCGATGTTGAACTGAAGACTGAGGGAATACCGCTGGATAATGGATAAGAGGAGTTATGTGGAAGGGAAGGCATGGATCAGCTTGGATAGAAGTGCTGTGTAACATCACGGACTGGCCTTCTTTGTAATGCTACGCTAGCCCATGTCCTACCCTACTGACATCTCTGAAGTCAAGTATTAGAAGAACAAACAAGATCATGACAATTGGAAAAATTCCCCAGAATGTCATTCAAATCTAAAAATATGATATAAAAGTGATGCATTACCCCAGTTTGTTAGCCTACAAACAGACGACTAAAATGGATAATCTCGAAGCGACCAGGACATATGTCAGAGTTTCATAATGCTCCTCAGAAGGTGTTAATTGACAAATCATTGTTCATGTGGCTGTTTCTAATTGCCATTGTGCTATGTGTCAGTGCCCTGTCTCTCAGGGGCAAACATCTGACTCTGGCTACAAACCTGTGACGATTTGCATATTATAATAGTCAGTGTGTTCGTGTACATATCAAGAAAACAGCCCCTGTTGATGCGATTGGTTGTATAGCTTTAAACTACACTTGGAAATAGACTTTAGATGGTGCAGTATTTCTTTTTGATACTTGACAAAATGGCATAAAAAGATGAGGCAGAACAGAGGTAGTCTACTGGTGTAATGCGTATCTGTCGTCATGTTAAATTGGCAGCTACTGAGATACTAGGACCCATGTGAACTGGGCCCAAAAATCCATACATACATTACCTGCCTCAGAAGCCCACACTGTAGTTTATCTGTTGCAGTCACTGCTACCAGAAGGACCTCAGACTACCAGGTCAAACCCTTCTTTCCTCAACAAATTTGAAAATAGGAACCAAATATTCTGAGCCAGAGCTGTACATTCTCATTTGCTATTGGGATGGAATATTTTGACCTAACACCCATCTGTGTGCTGAATATAGGGTTTCTTCACTCTGAATATGTTCCAGTCTGCAACTCTCATAGCTTTCTACTGGGTCGTCTGGCTGGAATACAGATGTAATATCTAGCTAGCAGATATCCCAATATGGGAACCATGTCGCCTGTCTGATAATCGCTAATTCACTCCCCCTGCACCCAGACTGTCCAGTGACCCTCACTGACCTTTTTGAAATTGATTTTGAGCTTCAACCCAATGCAGGCGAAAAATTAAGCCAAGATCAGCAGAAGAGCAAGAGAAGCCAGAGAAGCCTGACATAAAAGACTCAAAAGGCAAAGGAGCTTAGCTGTGAGACAACAGTAAAAAACAAATTTTTCGGAAAGAAGGTATTTAGCCTGGGAAAGATAAATGGCTACAATGGCTTGCTTTGATGAAACATCTGTAGGAAAGCAGTGGAGAATGACAAGAGCCCTGTGAAAAGCTGTAATTTAATAGCCTAATTTCCTGCCCAGCCCTGTAGCCATATACGTCTGATGCTGACAGCTGATGAGAACGCACCAGGATTTGATTTGTTCCCAAGTGGAAGACAAGTTCAGACCTAGCTCTCCCTTTAGGTCCCCCGGGCAAACCTTTGCTCTCTCTATCTCTCTCTCTCTATCTCTCTATCTCTCTCTGTGTGTATCTGTCTGTGTCGTTCTGCCCATGCATGCACGTGCGTGCGTGACGCTGGACTGCTTAGTCCTCGGGCTGATAACAAATTGACTGATAATCTCCCTGTTTTAATTGATGTTTCCGCAACGCCGATTCAAACCACTAGTGGATTACACCTTGAGTGATGAGTAATAGGAGTTCACTTTATTTCCTGTCTTTGTCGTCAATTCAGGGCAATTTCCATACAGGTTAAGTGTAGCATGACTACACAGGCTTGTTGGCGAGGAGAACAGAGCTGCGTTTCTCTGGGTCTATTTTAACAATCCACTCACAGTCACCACATGAGTGCCGGAACAGTCTAATGCAGGCAGGCAGGCAGGCAGGCAGCGGTGGGCTGGGTAGGTACACTGAATCCCTGATGGCCCCCTGACGAGCTCCACTATGAGAGGACTAATGTATTTATAACCCCTCTCATGTGTGCATTGGGAAGAGATTAGGGACAAATGAGGCAACATTCGTTCGGCAGCCACTGTCCACACATTTTCATAGGTTACCTTAGAGGGTACTGGCTCGAGAGTGAGGTTTACACAATATATACTACCAAGATATTGATCTGCACAAGTATTTTTTAATGCGTTTTAGGAAATATAGTGTAAATAGGTCTCGTTATCCACATTACGCGGATTGGCAATATCTCACTCTGCCTTGTGCTTGGTTTTTTAGTTATACCATGTACAGTATGTGGCACCTTTTTTCAGAAGTTCCATTCTGATCTTCAAGCACAGCCAGAAGATGACTGGCCAGCCCTCAGAGTCCTGCTCCTCTCTAGGTTTCTTCCTACTGTAGGTTCAGACCACGCAGGGATTTTTTCCTTGCCACTGTGGTAGCATTGTCGTTTAAGAGGCAGGACACAGGTGCCAGGAGAACAGAGGACCTCTAATAAAAAGAACTAAGATGTAACAAAACAAAAGTAGAACAAGAAAACATAAGAGAACAACGTTACAACTGGACTGAATCCAAAATAGTGACAAGATACCCTAGGGAGGGAGGAACTTAAATAGGGACAGTGATCAGGAACACAGGTGAGGTTAATAACAACAAACAGGTGTCTGTGATCCAAAGGAGGGAGAGAGTGTGTTGGAACTCAGCTCAATCCCAGTTGTTGTTTGCTCTTTGGAGTTTCAGGCTGGGTATCCGTTAAAGCACTGGGTCACAACTGCTGATGTAAAAAAGGCTTTATCAAATAAATTTAATCGATTGATTGTTCAAGCTCTTGTTTTCTGCACTAAATGTTTACAGGTCAGTGTTTTAGCCTGAGAGACCTTCATCGCGTCTCTGTCCACACAAACTATTGGCCGTAGTTCAGTCAACACAACTTCACATGTTCACACGGCGCTCTCTATTCTGTCCCTATAGGACACTAAAAGCCGGTACTGTTTGTGCTTTGTCAACCAACAGTACACTTATGTAAATCAGATCAATAGGATATCCATACAAATGTGGCCTACAGCTGTGAATTCTTATGAAGCAGTTTACCTAATGTAATAATGGACATCAATAGTTGATTTTCAGAACTAGTGGTGCACGAAATAAACAAGTATCATTAGACTGGCACAGCTTCACTCCCACTCTGGACTCTGTTTTATAAACACTCAAAATTACCCAAATGTGTCATTACGGCAACAATGAGATGAGTTTTGGATGGATTAATAACTTCAAAGCACAACAGCCATTAGCCTATGACGATGTACGGTATACGTATCTGCTCCTGAGAGAACACTAGCATGGTCAGGACACAATTATCAACATAGAGTATCCAAACTACATGGAACAGTGTTCTGTGTGTGCCTAGCACAAGAAGATCCTACAGAGAAGTTGAACTGCACACACTGAAAGTTTAGCAGCAAAATGTCAGTCTCCCCAATGAAATACTGTAACAGGTGTGAAAATATGGAAGTATTCAACCATTTACTCAAAGTCTTTACCCTTTATTTATGTTACCTCAGTTCAGAAGTAGTGTCCAGAAAGTTTAGAACAATTATGGAGGAGAAAAACCCATGTTCGCATTTGCATTTAAAACGTATCAGTGCTGCCTCCCTGTTGGTAAGAGACATGTAATCCAAATGTAAATGCTGACCCAGAACCCAATAGTGGAACACGCGTTTGAAATCGATCTGCCTATTTCCCTTAATCACGACTCACTTCCTCGTCCTACTCAGAACTCTCATACTCACAAAGAAAGCCAGAGGAACGCAATACTTCCCTGCAGTCCATATTTCCAGCAGTGCCAGGGGCTATGTCATCATGTTGGGTTATGTAGTCAGGGCTTTTACTGAGGAGCAGCCATAACGGAGAAAGCCCAAAACACAACACCAAACAAACTTCACTCTTCTCACTGGCATTAGATGAGCACACCATGGGTGACCCACCATGTGGTGAGTCCCAGAGCCAGCCCTCCAGCAGGCAATGACTGATACACCAGGTGAAGCAACAAGGGCTCTGTAATATCAGCCCGGAGCAGCCTCAATAAAATGAATCTGCTAACAACATGAACATAAAAAAAAACCTACGCATGTCTTATTGTTACTCTCAAAAAGCCTTCAGACCCAAGTAATTACATGGATTGGAAAATACTCCTCAGACTGTTTTGTGTATTATGACAGAAAGACCCAAATAGCCACAACAGCATCAACTTCATATGAAAGTAAATATGTACTAACATGTTAGTGTCCCCTTCCAAGATTATGGAGGCATTGTCTGCTCTAATTGTGTTTGGTAATGTGTTTCAGGAAACACTGTTATTGGTATTCATTTTATTCATGCGAGTGTAAATGCCTCCTCCTGTCCATGGTCACATAATTGTGGTGGCTGGGGAAGATTACCACAGCAAAAAATAGAAAGTAAAACAGAGGGAGGAAAGAGAGAAAAAGAGGAAAAGGGATAAAGAGGAGAGAAAGTGAGAGAGGACAAACAGAAAGAAAGATAGATTGGGGAAGAACAAGACAAACTGTGTTGGAAAGTATTTGTTACACGGGTTTCATGAATGTTCACAAGGCCAAGACTCACGCCAGCAAGCTGTTCCTTTTATTTTTTGGCAAATGTGACTCTGGATGCACTTGCATGTGTTTTCCTGTTTTCCTTCTCAGACCTTTCCATTCATGAGCATGATCCAGGTGACAGAAGCGCTCATGGTGCCAAGAGGCAACGCTGTCAAGTGCCTGGACGAGCCACTTCACCAACACCCATAAACCCCCGCGCTGTTAGGAAGAGAAATAGCAGGGATCTGAAGCTTCCAGGAGGATGGATGGCATAGATCTCTGGAGGTGACCTCATTCTGCATCTGCAAGGGCACCTGTGTCAGGCTTGTGTGTGTGTGTGTGTGTGTGTGTGTGTGTGTGTGTACGGGCGGTCCCGATGTCCCCACAAGCAAATTAACCCATGGCAAGTCTTGTGAGGATATTTTGTCGGTCCTCATTTTTATTAACAGCTTTTTTTAGGGTTGAAGGTTAAGATTTGGGTTCTTATGTTGTTTTAGGGGTTAATGTTAGGCATAAGGTTAGGTTAGGGGTTAGAAAGGATATATTTTTTCATGGAAATCAATTGTGATCCAAAAAAGTTCTCACACGTATAGTAAAGCAAGTCTGTGTGTGTGAGAGATCCTATGTGTAGATGTGGGGACCAGAGATATTAAAAGCTGGAGAATCGTGCCAGCTCATCCTTTGCATTGGCTGCTTTGTGATACTGTAAAAACAATCTGTGACTAATATTTTGCATTGTAATACAGTAAAAACAATCTGTGACTAATGTTTTGCCCCTGGTGACTCCAAATGAATAACACAGCCCTGTCTTTCAGAACTCTGTAGCTTTGTGTTTCCTTTTGCCATATTAACCACCATAAGATTTAGCCTTCAGGCAAAACAGGTATTTGACTCATTGAAACTCATGGATGAGACGTTTCAGCACATTGTGAACATGGGATGCACCAACAGTATTATTAGCACTCGCTGTCAAGGGTTAGGGTCCATGTTGACCCTAGAAGGTGCAGACAAGTTACACCTATGGCAGGACCAAGTTATACTGACTTCAAACCTATGGCAGGACAGTGATACTGACTTCACAGTTACAGCAGGACAGTGATACTAACTTCACAGCTACAGCAGGACAGTGATACTGACTTCACAGCTACAGCAGGACAGAGTGATACTGACTTCACAGCTACAGCAGGACAGTGATACTGACTTCACAGCTACAGCAGGACAGTGATACTGACTTCACAGCTACAGCAGGACAGTGATACTGACTTCACAGCTACAGCAGGACAGAGATACTGACTTCACAGCTACAGCAAGACAGAGTGATACTGACTTCACCGTTACGGCAGGACAGTGATACTGACTTCACAGCTACGGCAGGAAAGTGATACTGACTTCACAGCTACAGCAGGACAGAGATACTGACTTCACAGCTACAGCAAGACAGAGTGATACTGACTTCACAGCTGCAGCAAGACAGAGTGGTACTGACTAACTACAGCAAGATAGAGTAATACTGACTTTACAGCTACGGCAGGACAGAGTGATCCTAACTTCACAGCTACGGCAGGACAGTGATACTGACTTCACAGCTATAGCAAGACAGAATGATACTGACTTCACAGCTACAGCAGGACAGTGATACTGACTTGACTGCTAAAAACAAAACAGAGTGATACTGACTTCACAGCTACAGCAGGACAGAGTGATACTGACTTCACAGCTACAGCAGGACAGAGTGATACTGACTTCACCGTTACAGAAGGACAGTGATACTGACTTCACAGCTACAGCAGGACAGAATGATACTCACTTCACAGCTACAGCAGGACAGTGATGCTGACTTCACAGTTAAAGCAGGACAGAGTGATACTGACTTCACAGCTACAGCAGGACAGTGATACTGACTTCACAGCTACAGCAGGACAGTGATACTGACTTCACCGCTACGGCAAGACATAGTGATACTGACTTCACAGTTACAGCAGGACAGAGTGATACTGACTTCACAGTTATAGCAGAACAGACTGATACTGAGTTTACATTTACGGTAGAAAAGGACAGAGTAATACTGACTTCACAGCTACAGCAGGTAGATGACTGTAGATCCGTCAAGCTTGATTGTGAGATTTTACAACAAATCTCTTTGTTTCTTGGGACCTAAAATGAGATTTCGTTTTTTCAGAGTTTAATTATTTAAATTATTTGTATAATTAGCAGTAATAAACCCTAAGACGTTGTCTCATTGACTAGAGCTCAGCCTTCAACACCATTGTGCCCCACAAGCTAGCGGTGCAGCTCAGGGATCTGGGTCTCGACCCCTCTATGTGCAGATGGATCCTGAACTTCCTGACGGGCAGACCCCAGGTGGTGCGGATGGGCAACACTGACTCTCAGTACTGGTTCCCCCCAGGGCTGTGTGCTGAGCCCACTCCTGTACTCTCTCTTCACCCACCACTACCTGGCAACTCACGTCTTCAACACCATCGTTAAGTTTGCTGACGACACCACCATCACAGGCCTGATCTCTGACAATGATTAGTCAGCCTATAGAGGCGAAGTAAGGTCACTGACTTCGTGGTGTCAGGATAACAACCTCCAGCTCAATATCAGCAAAACAAAGGAGATGATTGTTGATTACAGGAAGCAGCGGAGGGGAGACCATGCCCCCCTACACATCAATGGGTCTGCAGTAGAGAGAGTTCACAACATCAGGTTCCTCGGGGTCAACATCAGCGATAACTTGACCTGGTCTCATCACTCTAACGTTGTGGTGAAGGAGGCCAGGCTCTTCTTCCTATGCCGATTAAGGAGATTTGGCATGGATTCCAGGATACTCACCGACTTCTACAGATGCACTATCGAGAGTATCCTGTCCAGCTGTGTCACCGCCTGGTATGGCAGCTGCACCGCCCTCGACCGCAAAGCACTTCAGAGGGTGATTAAAACAGCAGAGAGCGTCTGACCTGCCATCCCTGCAAGATTTCTACACAGAGAGGTGTAGGAGGAGGAGCAAACGGATCGTTACAGATCCCAGCCACCCATGCCACGGACTGTTTACCAAGCTGCCGTCAGGCAGAAGGTACAGGAATATTCAGTCCAAAACAAACAGACTACGGGACAGTTTCTTTTCTCAGGCCATAAGGCTGCTCAATTCAGGAACCCCTCTTCCCTTCCATCCATAGTCCCATGCACACCTGTCACTTTATATCATGCTCATCTGCCACTTATATCATGCACACCTGTCACTTTTACATTGCACTACGGTTGTATAGTTGTATAGTTATTATTATTGATGTGTGTTTTGTGTAGTGTTATTACTGATTGATTGTGTTATCTTATTTTTTTAAATAATAATTACTGTTACTTTTTAACTTTTAACTGCACTGTCGGGAGTAGGAAAACCAAGCATTTCATTGCCGTAACTTGTTATTGCAAATGACAAAAAACCTTTTGAACTTGAACTTTGAACTTTGATCTTGAACTGTTAGCGCAAGCAAACCAAAAATACTGCAAGCAAACCAACTTTGTTTAACTTGTTTCGGATATCCAAACATAAAATTCTTCAATAGCAATCAGCCATGACTCTCTTAGCATCGTTTGCGAAATAGGCATTTACTAACCCTAAAACTGTATTTTTAACTGTTCAGGCTACAGAGACCAAACTGTCTCTATTTCATAGGTTATGGCTGCCTAATGGGAGGGCTGGCCCTGACGGTATCCCTTCAATAAAACAGTATCCCTTCAACCATCCAAGTTGACAAAACCAACATTGTTTCACATGGCTTGGCTATCCTAAACCAAAAGTCAGATTTGTTTTGTACTGTTTAGTCTGGTCATGGTTGAGTCGCTCTATTTAAGCTCCATGTCCAGAATAGTGTGAAAAAGTTGAATTACAGTATATTTAAAAAGTAGGTAAATTGGTTAATGTAGGTGTTTAGAATAGTTTAGAAAAGTAAAGGACAAATGTTTGGCAGATGGCCAAGCAGCTGACAGCAGCTAACGAAACATCACACGGAACTACAAACAGGAAGTTGTGATCACACAACAGCCACGACTGGATAGGAGACAGCCAAGGTTCCACTCTAGTGCTTACACCATACAAAACATTCAGATCAGTGATAACAAAAGAGAGGAGAGAAGAAATAAGCATCAAGGTATTTGAACTGGGCTAGATGTTTCTGGCAGGTTAGACACATGACAAGACTGTCTGTCCTGGGGGGGCATCCAAACCAAAGATCAGCACAATGTAGAGAGAGGAGAGCACAGAAGCCTTAATCCTCTCCTTCTCCACAATAAGTTATGCATCACGAAAGAGACCCCCCCCCCCCAGTTAACGTGTCCCTAAATCCTTAGCTCCTGAAACCAGTTTAATCTGAACCAAAAGTCATTAAAACAGTAAAGGGATATCGCAAAGGACTCTCAAGCCAATTGGCTTAACGCTAACGTGATTAGATCATTGATCTCTGAGCAAAGCTGCGGGCCTCCAGGTGCGAAATGACTATTTAATGAAATCAGGGAAATCTTGTTAGTGGAAAATGACTGATCAAAGTTAAGGCCAGGTAACCGGGGCTGGCACTGAGATCCATGTATCTGGGCAGAGGTATTTATTCTCATCCATCACTCCATTGACGTTACAGAGAAGGTATAGCCACCGAAATGGAATATTGTATTCTAATCCTGTATTAGATACTTTCTACATTTCTATGCATATTTTAAAAAGGATTGATGGCCATTTTCAGCTTGCATTATCAGCTTCTTTGCCATCAAGCAAAGGAGATTATTATATTATGACTATGATTAAATAGAAAGACAAGCACCAAGTGAACCACATTTTCAGTGAAGAACATGTTTTTGTTTATTTACCAACCTGCCACCTTTTTAGAAGGTGGAAAAACACCTGTAATCAGATTTCTTTCCATTATATCATAATACCCAAAATGCACCCTTGGCCTATGCCTTCTACCCTGATCTCCTTTAATCCTTGACATCCTTGAGAAGATTACAATTGTCCTCTCCTATTTCCTAATAATAAATAATTATTTCATCGTCGTCCTCTCTCCTAATTAATGATACCAGATGAAATATCACTTAATTTAAAATTTAATTATAGGCCATAATTTTTCTTTCACTGGACCGCCTGCTAATGCTATGCAGTTTCAACCACTGATGAATGTCCTGTGTAGGAAAAAAATGAAAATTATAGCTGGAACCTCCCCAGGAGTACTTTCACATTGAATTTGCTTTCCTAATCTATAAACACAGGTACATGGGTTGAACAGTCAAA
>JACXGI010010238.1:0-18886 GCA_016801175.1 Esox masquinongy
GGGGGGGGGGGGGGGTTGCAGAGTACCAAAACTGAAGAGAGTATATAGAAATTGACAGCTTAGTTTCTTTCCCTCCCTCCCCTACTCTTGATGGTCCTGCGCTGAAAGTATGTGATGAGCTCACAGAAGAGGTACGGAGGGAAGAAAAGGAGTGTGGATAGCAGTAGGATAGGAAGATGGGGGGGGGGGTGTTCGGCGGGGGGGTGTAAGGCTTGCCTGGTGCACACAGTCCAGGAACTGCAGGAATATGGGCGTGAAGCCGCTGCCCTGGCTGCTAGGGGTTAGGTTGGAACGCTGGCTGAACTTGTGGCCAAAGGAGAGCCACTCTTTCTCCAACAGCACCTGGAAGCCCTCCAGAGTCCGGTAGAATGGGTCACTCAGCAACTGGACCAGGGACACTACCTGGAGAGAAAATGAGAACAGGGGAGAGAGACAAAAAGATAAGGAGAAACAGCGACAAAGACAGAAAGAGATGGGGAGGATGGAAGTTAAACAAGATAAAAACAGAGGAGCAACCAGGTCCTTCAGAAGTCTATGGTGCCAACTGTCAATGGCATAACAAGCACATGAGTTTAGTGACAGAGAGATGGGTGACCAGGAGGAGGCTCCATTCACCTTGGTTTCCTAAAGTGTAACCCCAGGACAGTGTCAGTTCTACCTGGTCTGTGGTTACAAATCCTTTCTTTTATGTGGTTTAAATCCTACACATTGCAGGTGGGACAGACTGGCTCATAAGTGAGAATGGGTCCAATGTCTACATGCTGGCTGCAAGCGGCCTACCTCCATCGCTGTCTCCTCCAGCTCACAGATGAGCTTTGACACGTGGAATGAATAGGAGGAAAAATCATCAGTTCCGCCCCAGGGGACCACTATATCCTCCCCAAAAACAAATCTTAAGTTGGTGAAATGTCTTGTTCATCACAGCCCAGCGGTCCTGGTACAGACAAACCTGAGCTCCTGAATTACCACAGTGAAGACACCAAAGAGGAGTCCATCAGAAATGAGAGAAGCACAAGGCTCTGCTGGGTATCTGTCTAGGGGTCTGGAGGCTGAAAAGCCAAGGCATATGGAGCCCATTTCCTGGAGCAAGGCTGATCAGGCCCCAGTACGATGAGCCCAGGGAAATGCTCCGGGCCTGACACGTGCCTGGCACAGGAAGCTAGGCTGCGCCTGTGCTTTTACACGGCAGCTCTAGGCTTTACAGGCCCGAGTAAACACATTTGGAGGCCACGCAGATATGTGCATGCACGTGCGCACACGCACATATCCCCAATAACACATACTCACTTAACAGGTCGGTGTGGAAAATGTGAGCTCATAGAGAAACATTTTAGAGAACGCTTAGCGCTGGAGTGAACGGGAACAGAAAAATGATGAGGATGAAAACAGGCTTGTGTTACTTTCCAAATCATCTGAACCGTGTATTTTCAGGCCACATACGTCTTTGATAATTTTTTTTTTGTTTCCTGTTCACAGTCATTTTAAAGCAACAGTATAATAGGCTTACAATTCATTCATGTGTTGGCTTATACGGTGTGTACAGCCTTTTTATATAATAACTAACAGAATAAAATACATTTTGAATTGAGAGTTGTCCGTTTGGTCCCTCCGGCCTCTGACTCTTCCAGTTTCTTTGGGGATGTGGAAGGTTTCCAAAACTGCCCGGTTGACAAGCACTTAAAAGTCAATGCCATCTATTGCACACGCTGGAGCCGATTCAGCCTCATCCACGGACACATCAAGGTTCTCGATGGCATTAGGTAGCAATAAATCCCACTTGTGATGTGAGCTAGAGTTTTTAAAGAAAAGGCCGTCGCTGGATAAAGCCTCCTCACAGACAGATTTGTGTCTGTTTACCAGCAGCTAATACAACTTGTTGGCATTTTTGTTTGAGCTAGTAGTTTATACTAGCTAACGTGGGCTACAGCTTTGTAAACAAAGCCGGCTGCTGGATAAATCCTCCTGGCAGGCAGACTTGTGTCAGTTTACCAGCAGCTACTGTAATACAACTTGTTGGCATTTGTCTTTGAGCTAGTACTCTATACTAGCTAACGACAGCTACAGTTTTGTAAACAAGCCAGTTGCCGGATAAATCCTCTTTGCAGACAGATTTGCGTCGGTTTACCAGCAGCTAATAGAACTTGTTGGCATTGAGCTCGTAGTCTATACCAGCTAACGTGAGCTACAGTTTTGTAAACAAAGCCTGTTACGGATACAGCCTCCTCACAGACAGATTTATCCACGCGGCAGCGTGGTTAATATCTACATTATAGTAAGCCTGAAATAAAACAGTTTACGGTTATATTGCAACTGTTTCTGGTGGATTTTCGAAGTACGCATCCGTGCATGCGTTTTGGGTCAGGATAGACAAACACATTTCCTGGCTTAACAACATAGTTACATAATAGTAAGCCTTAATTTCAAACTGTATACGGTTATATTGCGACTGTTTCTGGCATGGAATAGTTCATCTTCAGTCTCGCTAGCAATTGCTCAATTCTTATGACTATTCCAGTAAGTTAGTAGATACCGGTAAAGCATATTACTAGCTAATACGCTGTTAAAACGGCCAGTGGCAAACGGCATACATAGACGCTATTTGTGGTGGGGGTAAAGTTAGTAAGAAACGTTAGTCAGTTTAACTGTATCAATGTCATTCACGAATGGCCAATTAACTATTAAAACTGCCAGTGGCAAAAGAGGATTTGTTCAGGATATACAGATGCCGGGTGTCAGTATAGACAAGAGGCTATACTGACAGCTGGCAAATGTATAGCTCCGTGGTGTAGTGGTTAATGACACAGTCTTTTATGTGGGCGACCCGAGTTCGAATCTCGAGATGGCAACTCATTCTATTGCGGGCCGGCAGAACTAGGGTTGCCCGGTTTCTTGTTTCCACATATTTGGACATGGATATTTAAATTCCAAACACATTCATTGATAAAGATAACAATACAACAAAGCATACAAGTACATCATTCCACTGTCTGACATCTATAAATCAATAAAACTGCAGACTACTGGCAATCTACATTGCCAGGTTTTTACAGCCTAATAGCTAACCGAAAGATGTGCATGGAACCTCAGGGTAATATTAAGGGATCTACAGACCTCTTCTGTCACAATAAATTGCAAGTGCATGAGTAAGTTGTCAGAAAGAGACTAAACAAACATGGGAGGGTCTACATGGGATGTCAGGAAGGAAGAAGCCTCTCCTCTCAAAAAAGAATATCCAGACACGTTTGCCAGACAAATGAGTCAAAGGTTGGAGTTTGGCCACAATGCTAAACAACATGTTTGATGAAAACTAAACATTGCCTTTGAATACAACAATCTCATACCAACTGTAAAGCATGGAGGCGGTTGCATTATGGTTTGGGGCTGCTTTGTTGCCTTAGGGCCTGGCCAACTTGCCATCTCTGACTCAACCATGAATTCCATTCTGTACCACAGAAATCTTAAGGAGCATTTGATGCCATCTCTCAAAAAACGGAAGATAAACCAAACATGCATCTTGCAACAGGATATTGACCCAAAACAAAGCTATAACAGAATGTCTCAACAAGAGGAATGGAGGGTTATGGAATTGTCGAGTCAAAACCCAGAACTCATTCCCATCGAAATGCTGTGGTGGGACTTGAACTTGGACAGCATTCAAAAAAGCCCTCAAACATGACACTGTTGAAGCAGTAGTGTAAAGAGTGGGCAAAAAGTAATCCCAGTCAATGTAAAAGACTGATATTAAGTTACAAGAAACGTCTACATGAAGTTATTTCAACCAAAAGGGTCAACACTAGCTAGAGAAGCTCGGGGTATACTTATTTTTTCTGCAATATGAAATTGTATTTCTGTACATTTTTGATTAATAAATGATTGCAAAATATAATCTTTGTGTAATTTTTTAGTTAGGTTATATTTACACTATTGCTCAAAGGTTTGCGGTCACACAGAAATGTCCTTGTTTTCGAAAGGGAAGTGAATTTTTTGTCCATTAAAAACAACGTGCCATTGGAACACAGGAGACAGTTGCTGATAATTGGCCTATGCAGATATTCTATTAAAAACCTGCTGTTTCCACCTACAATAGTTATTTACAACATTAGCAATGTCCACACTGTATTTCTGATAAATTTTGTTATTTTAATGGACAAAAAATGCACTTCTCTTTCGAAAACAAGGACATTTCTAAGTGACCCCAAACTACTGAATAGCAGTGTATCTGCCGATAGCGTTGAAGTGAAGACTACATATCCATATGTCTAAAAATGTACAAAAAATAAATAATAAAAAAAGGTCACCTTCAAAGGGGTTGTACTTACGTTTTCACATGTGTGTAGCTTGATCCCAAGAGCACAAGCAGCTCCTGATCATAAGCCCTAAACCTTGGAAAGGCATCCTCACTTAGAGGTATAAGACTGGGGGACTGTACCGTAATTTCCCGTTTATGAGCCGCGGCTTATACACAGATTTTGTAAACCTTTTCAACCACAGCGGTTAATACATGGGTGCGGCTAATAGAGGAGTTTACCTTTTTAAAACTGTTTCCACCAGCAAACCTTTTCACAGATGAGTGCTTGACGATGCAGAGGTTTCAGAAACTCATGTAGCACATATGATACATTTGGAGTTACAGGGTTTTCAAAAAAAGATTTTATTCTAAAACAAACTAATTTTGGTAGCGCCCTATGACAAATGTTTAATATTAAAGTACAATGTACGTACAGGTCATTATTGATCTTTCACAAAAGCCTACATTTCCTTGTCGCTGCTCCTGCTTGGGGAGAGGCTGTTTGAAGCTTACCTGTGTGGTGATATCCCAGCCATCTTCCAAGCTCAGGAGGACAGACGAGCCACTGTCCAGCAGCTCCACCAGTATCATAACCAGCTGCAGAAGCTTGTGAAGCTACAGGGAACACAAGCGCACACACACACGGTCAGTTTAGGCCACTAGGCTGTTCCTGTGGATTCTTGGTTGTTTTTGGTCTACTGGCCCTGGTCTCTTACATTCTGAGGGAATGCTGTGTCAGTGTCTTGGCAGGGCTTCCTTCATATCATACTGTTCTGGGGTTTATGACACATTTAATGCAGGGCCATAGGCTGTGGGGTCACTATGATAACTACCATGATAAGAAATGCTTTGGTTCTCCCACATTTGTGCATATCATTGTTATTTCCCATGGGAAAGCAGCTTTGGAGAGATTATAGGATGAGGTCAGGTCAAAGCGTCACACAGGAAGGTTGATGGCTCTGTCTCACTGGCTAACTCAGGGTCAGTGATAGGTTATTATGTGAACCGTAAGAGGGTGGTTATGTTTGTGTACTTATTGTCTAATAAAGCGGTAAACTGGTACAATATAGTGTGTAGGCCAGTTAGTTCTATGAGAGGAGCTCACCTGAAGGATCCACTCCGAATCCTCCAGGGCTTTGAGGAAAGAGTCCTCCGTGTCTGAAGACGTAGCGCTCGGTGCACAGGCCCTCAGCAGCTTCTTAAAGGCACCTTTGATCTGCCGCGTGTCAGCAAAGTCCACAGGTACCAGTTCACAGTTCAGATTAGAGTCCAGTTTGAAGCCCTGACCAAAGAGTAAAAATTACACTTAAATGAACAACCACTGAGAATCAGATCAGAACTAAATGTTGACAGTAAAACAACACATGGAAACGGACTGATTAAAGACAAAAACTGTAATTTACATTTTTCTAAACATGTTTTTCCCAAAGAAATATTGGGAACAACTTAAGGCTTGGGATGTATGTGGTAAAAATAGCACTTCTGTTACAAATTGAAGGTTAAGTCTGTGTAATGTAAATGTAAGAGAAGACTGTCAATGTGGCAAATGGCCAATCATGGCCGCCCGCACAGCTGGCGAATCCAACATGCTCACAATTATTTATAACCTCTTTTAGCCAAAGAAAATAATATCAATTTCACATTCAACACACACAGACACACTGCTCCATTCAAACAAGTGACTGAGACATGCAGAACGTTCCAACAATATTCTAAACGTAACATTGTCGGAGATGTGGGACTGTATAAATAATAAATAATGAAATAGTCAAGATGTAATGTAATCTGAGATGTGGGAGGGTATTGATAATTTCTAATTAACTTCAATCAAGCATCCCCTTATCAGTTTGGAAATTAACTCAACACTGTGGGACACAATCCAGGCTGACCCCTACTGTGAACCGGAACATAAGGACACCATGACAAAAACAATTTAAATCAAACAAAAGGTCCCAGTGACAACAAAGCTTTACATTGAACTCAATGTCCTAATGACCACTGGACTCCGGTCACAGGATCTCCCAACTGAAATCACCAAGCTCCTCCAAAAACACAGTTGTCAAAGTGATCTCACCTTGTCTGAGTGTCACTTCACGCCGTCTCAGACATATCATCCCACTGAACTTTAGGTTCAAATGTGCAGCAGGTTGTTGGGGGAGACCACTTTTTGTAGGATAGAATTGGTTGTTTATATCATTGTCTACACAAATCATGATCTATGTTCCTCTAAAGCACTGCTGCACAAACCAAACTGTCATGTTTACAAAATATGAGTGAATATTTCAGTTACAATAGGCTCCCGTCCAGACCTTTGTGTCACAGCTCTCCCTAACGCGGTCAGGAACGTAGGTCGGGTCAGCCAGGCTTGGACTTTTCAGCAGGAATGAAAATGTGACTGGAGTGGCTCTTTAAAAGCTTAGACACTTCATACCCTGAGGTGGGACTTCTCTCCGAAGATATAGAGGGCAGCCTGCTGTTTGAGCAGCTGGGCCTGCAGGCTCTCACTGCCTGCAGGGGGCGCCAGATCCTTCCCAGCCAGTCTGGCTCCCACCTCAGATGCAGACGGGTGCTGGCTGAAGCGGCTGCTGGAACGCAAGCTGGCCCAGACTCCTTCAGCGAAAGAGAGAGGTGAAGTCAGGTTCAGTCAGACTACAGTTAGCCCCGCATTAGGGCTGCACAGAGGCCTGGAGCACACAGGTGCTAGTTAACGTTAGGCCAGTCCAGCAAAAATGTGTTCCTCTAGCAGAAAAAGGCTATTTAATTAAAATCAGACTAAATCACCATATTGGGAAAACAGATAAAGTAATGGTAATGACAAAATGACATAATAGGAACAAAGACTACAGCACATTGACGCAGCAACATAAAGACTACAGCACATTCACACATAGTAACAAAGACTACAGCACATTCGCACATTGAAAAGTGCAAACGGAAATACAATTAATTAATTCAATGGGCAGAGATCTATTCTTTCACTAATTCATAATTCACTAATTCGTGGTGAGGAACTGAGGGAAGCTAATTTCTCTGCGATAAACCACTACCACCAAAGCTACAACACACTGAGCTATCTGCTATTATGTAAATATGCTTTTGCCTGTGATAAGCCGTACTTCCTCTGCTTTGTGTAAGGTGTTGTTTGCGGCCTCAGGTAGCCTACCTGAGCCAGGCTGTAGGTACATAACGAAACAGAAACCAGTTAGTGCAGCTCTAGTACGGACGTACAGTACATTGCCCAATTAAATTATTGGAGATCAATTACAACAATTCTGAGAGCTGGTGCAACTTTGGCCAGTAGTTTTCAAAGAAGCAATCAAGAACCAAAACGGTTCTCAAAAATTCTGCCCAATTTCGTACTGACATACATTTCGCGTTAAATGTTAGATGCAAAAAAAAAAAAAACATTAATTACAGTAGAATATGTGAGATACATTATGAATTCCAATCTGTACAATAAGTACTTAAAACTAGATCTTAAGTGCTTAAGACCGATCTAGACTGCATATTTATGACGGCTAGATGCACACTGAACTAGAGGCTAGCTTGCGTGGTACCTGAAATCTTCACCAAGATATTTCCAATTAAACGAAGAAGAGATCAGCTCATCGAACACAGGACACCATATCTGTTACGGAGCCATGAATGTGTTAGATAGGTTCAATGGTCAGGAAATTAGATGTTAACAAAGAGGGTTTCTGGAAGAACGGTGAGGAGAAATCTAAAGGGTAGACAGTTTCACTATACCTTGATTTTGGATTCTCCCCTTAGTGGCAGGTTTTTGGTGTGAGTGATTGAATAGCTTATCCCTGTACCCAAGCACTGATAGGTTATGGGTGCAGGGGGAATGGAAGGGGGCACAGAAAAATAAGATCAGGTGGACATAACATACTGACACACTCAACCCCCGGACCGTATGGTAACATGACAACACGCAGTCATCATACAGTCATCTGGGTTTACAGTATGGGAACATCATGATATGGAGAGCCAGGCTCCAGACTTAAGAGATTTAAAGGGTTGGATGGTGGACAGACATGAATCTCAAAGTATTTGAAACTCAGTCTTTGAAAGGTGTGAACATGCATAGGGAATGATTAAACAAATGATTTTAAAATGGTGGAACTTGAGAGACGGTGTATGTTTCAAATTCATTTTCTATCAAAAATCCACCATCAATGCAACAGGAAATAATTTTGAGAGTGTTTAGGTGTAGAACTTCTACGGTTGAAAAATAGCACAAATTCCACATTCCACAATGTTGTTCATAGAAAATCCAAATTAAAGTATTCATCAACATACTATGAAGACAGGAAATGTCAATTTATTATCTTATAGTACCTGTGGCAACCGACCCAACACAATCCTACTCCAACTTCCAGAGAAAACATCTCTTAAGACTAAGACATCTTCACATACTGCAGCAGAATACTAGTTCATATTTGCTTGGAAAGCTCGTATCAGGCCACGTTGAGAAACTAATAATCAACTTCACACCTATGACGGTCATAAGATGGAGTTCATTGAAACGGCCCTGTAACTTCCCTGGAATAATTTCACTCAACACCATTACTGTAAACTGTCAGCAAAGATCAGAAAACTCTTATATTGTTTCCATTGTTGGAGCTTAGTTGTGTCAGCCTGTTTGTAATTGTATAAAGTTTTGAATTACTAGTGTAGTGCATCAGTGATACACACTGCTTCCCTAATAATCCTAAATCTGAGTCACTGACCAACAGAAGGGGGCCGGTTTACATCCAGACCTGCATTTGCAGTGTGATATACAGTTAGGTCCGGAAATATTTGGACACTGACACAATTTTCAGAATTTTGGCTCTGTACACCACCATAATAGATTTGAAATGAAACAACCGAGATGCAATTGAAGTGCAGACTTTCAGCTTTAATTCAAGGGGTTGAACAGAAATATCGTATGAAACATTTTGGAATTGTAACCATTTTCATACACAGTCCCCTTATTTCAGGGGCTCAAATGTAATTGGACAAATTTACACAAACATAAATAAAATGTAAATTTTTAATACTTTGTCGAGAATTATTTGCAGGCAATGACTGCTTCAAGTCTGGAACGCATGGACATCACCAAATGCTGGGTTTCCTCTTTTGTGATGCTTTGCCAGGCCTTTTCTGCAGCTGTCTTCAGTTGTTGTTTTTTTGTGGGTCTTTCTGCCTTAAGTTTTGTCTTCAGCAAGGGAAATGCATGCTCGATCGGGTTGAGGTCAGATGACTGACTCGGTCATTGCAGAACATTCCACTTCTTTGCCTTAAAAAACTCCTGGGTTGCTTTCGCACTATGTTTTGGGTCATTGTCCATCTGTAAAGTGAAGCGCCATCCAATCAACTTTGCTGAATTTGGCTGAATCTGAGCAGACAATATATCCCTATACACTTCAGAATTCATCTGGCCGTTTCTGTCTTCTGTCACATCATCAATAAACACTAGTGACCCAGTGCCATTGGAAGCCATGCATGCCCATGCCATCATACTGCCTCTACCGTGTTTTACAGATGATGTAGTATGCTTTGGATCATGAGCCGTTCCAAGCATTCTCCATACTTTTTCTTCCATTCTGGTACAGGTTGATCTCAGTTTCATCTGTCCAAAGAATACTGTTCAAGAACTGGGCTGGCTAAGTCTAATCTGGCCTTTCTATTCTTGAGGCTTATGGATAGTTTGCACCTTGTGGTGAACCCTCCATATTTGCTCTTGTCGAGTCTTCCCTTTATGGTAGACTTGGATAATGATATGCCTACCTCCTGGAGAGTGTTCTTCACTTGGCTGGATGTTGTGAAGGGTTTTTTCTTCACCATGGAAAGGATTCTATGATCATCCACCACTGTTCTATGATCATACACCACTGTGTCTTCCGTGAACGTCCAGGCCTTTTTATGTTGCAGTGCTCACCACTGCGTTCTTTTTTTCTCAGAATGTACCAAACTGTTGATTTGGCCACTCCTAATGTTCCTGCTATCTCTCTGATGGATTTTTTTTATTTGCAGCCTAAGGATGGCCTGTTTCACTTGCATTGAGAGCTCCTTTAAACCACATGTTGTGGGTTCACAGCATCAGCTTCCAAATGCGAATGCCACACCTGGAATCAACTCCAGCCCTTTTACATGCTTAATTGATGAAGAAAAAACGAAGGAATAGTCCACACCTGTCCATGAAACAGCTTTTGAGCCAATTTTACAATTACTTTTGGTCACTTGAAAAAGAGGGGGTACATATTAAAGAGCTGTAATTCCTAAACCCTTCCTCCAATTTGGAGGTGAATACCGTCAAATTAAAGCTGAGAGACCGCACTTTAAGCCCACATTCATTATTTAACTGCAACCTATTTATTTTGGTAAACAGCTAGAATAACAAAACTTGTGTCAGTATCCAATTATTTCCGGACCTAACTGTATGGGACTTGAGGAAGTGACCGTGGGTTCAGCACTCACCTCCTCTGGCAAAGCTGTTAGAGAAGGGCATGTCCAAATGGACTGGAGCCATCTTTGGTATTCTAGACGTCCTTCTTTCACTGCCTAAGGAGGACACACAACATGACATGGGGATATCTCCACCGTTCAGCTGTAACTGAGACAGACAGGCTAACACACACCCAGACACAAGAGGGAAAAAACGTGCCTCAATGACACTCTGTCAGACACAGCATTGGAAAAATGAATTAACCGACGTCTCACACAGTACACAAAATGGACACCGACCGGGCTGATTAGCCCAGATTCTTCAACGATGATGCAGGGACGGGATAACCTAAAGAGTTAAATGAGGCGAGCGAACAGAGTTGCATTACTGAAAGTACTGATTGCTGTGTTTTAGTTGAGCCTTGGGCTCAGAATGGGCCCGCAGCTTAAGTTTCATATAACTTATCTGAACTTAAACAGAACAACCGAGTCCATCTAGCCTGGGGAATCCAATTTCCCACATTAACACCGTCTTTACTTGATCCCTGCAGACTAGCATCAGGTTAAAGCTGGGAGATGGAGATGGATGACACTGACTTTGATTTGGAGGGCGTTTTGACCCAGTTCCCAGGGACAATGGATCTATTGTGGTTAAATGGGGAACAGAATCCCGCTGACTGCGCGCATGGGAATGTGTCACAACTTTCTGGACTGGCACTGGGGTGATGTCTAGAGAGATGGATGGAGGCTGACCCCTGGGTGTCCTGTTCCTTTTATATAACCCCAACATTGTGCCGCAGTTCCTTCCAAACACCACGGATACCATAAATAACAAGCAGCGAGGCCCAGAGGAAACCTCAGTATGATAAGCAGCAGAATAACACTAAAGGAGCAAGGACAAACACCACAAAATAACAAGTGACAAAATGAAACAAAATACACCAGCCTACAGCAGGTTAAAGCAGTGCAAAGCCTACATCAGCTCAGAGCAGAGGTTACCTGGTGAGAGGCCGACAAGGGAGCGGTCGGACAAAGTGTTACTGGCATTCACTTTGAAGTATATGGGGATGGAGTTGAGGATGGCCTGCAGATACTTCTCCTGCTCCAGACTACTAGACAACTCGGAAGAGCTGGCTGGTGCTAGTGGGAAAGGGACACTAGCCATTAGTAATCAACACCACCCATCTTTCCTCAACAACATAATTCAGCTTAACATAATTCAGCAACCTGTTCTACGTCTTATAAGATTTCTACCAGTGGGTATTTGCAATGTACCCGAGTGTACACTGTACCTGTAGAAGACTGGTTCTGGGACTTGAACAGTCCCACCACACTTTTGCCGTGGAAGCCTCCGGATCGTAGCAGCACGGCTTTGGTGCGGGGGTGTTTCCAGCACACCACGGGGAGACGGTTGTGTCTGTAACAACGAGCCACCTTCTGCAGGCTGCTGTCCTGCACCGTCTGTGGAACCACCAGGAGACCTGGGTAACTGAGACACACATCGTCTGCCGAGTTAGCCCGGAGACCCTCACCGTGGCACAGCTGATCTGACACACACAAAATGAACCTCAAACAGACCTCTTCTGCACCGACTGGCCTCAAGTATTCCCTGTCATGACCAAGTGGGTGTATGTGGTGTGTACCTGCGGCAGAGGGAGTACAGCCTGTTGACTGCAGTGACTCTGAACTGCTCTCCTGTCTTCGAGCGGGAGGAGCTGGCCGTGATGGTGCCCAGTCCTAGCCGCTGGTAGTCCCGGAAACAGGCCCGCTCTACCAACTGCTCCATGGTGGACTTCTCCGACGCCCGTAACGTGCTGCTTGGGGGTGGCTCCCCCTCGTCTGACACTGGCAACGCACACGCGCCGGTCAGGTGGATGTTCAGGAAACGCCAACGTGTCAAAACTTCCCCCTTCGAAAAACCATTGCGCTCCTACCTGATATGTCATCATCCTCGTTCCAGGTCATCCGACTCCCTCTGTCGGTTTTCTTCAGCGCCGTCTGACTCTGGCGGCCCATGGTGATCATCCCAGCTCTCTTGGCTCCTTTCACAATGGTCTTGGAGAGAGTCCTGTGGAGGAGGAGTATGATAAGGGAGAAGAGCGTAGTATCATTTATCAGGTTTGATTACAAAAAAAAGGGGGAGGTGGGGGGGTGGCGGCGGGTACCCAAAGCCCTACTGGCAGACTGGGAAGGATGCTCTAGAACTGGTTCAATGAATTCCAGGCACCGTCTGAAGCAATTCAGGATAGTACCCACTACATCACTTAGAGACATTTCCATAAGACTTCCCCAGGCACTACTGCAACAAGTTCAGCATCATTACTGGATTCATTCACGTCTTTGCATCATAATAAAAATAAAAACTGAGAACCTCCGTAAGGTGAGGAATCTTTTGTCTTTTGTGCAATCGTCCTCTATTGTGCAAGTCTTGCATGCTTTATCAATCCAAAATTCCCTGATGTGGAAATATTGTGTAGCCTATTTTAACAGTGTCCACATAAACATGTGTACAACTAATAAACCAACCACTGCAAGTTTGCACAAAAACTCTGACATACTCCAATCAGTGAATATGTGATTGTGCATTACCGTGAGAGGTGGTGAGCGTCACAACGGGCAACAGTGACAAAGGTGGAGACCGAGGTGGTCCTGACCTGAAGCCTGTGTTCCTCTCCTTCTGTTTGGGAAGGATGAGTTGGGGCACCGTCTGTCCGGCCGCAAAGGCGAAGGTGCTGAAGATGGACTGAGGATAGCGGATCCTTTGGAGGTGTTTCCTGAAGATCTCCACCATCTCTGAGCTTACCTCCTCATCAAACGCCACCTTGATCAGCTAAAGGAGACAATGGATACATAAGGGAACGTTAGCTCGATATCTCTGCACGAGGCAAGCCATAAAATGGTTGAATAATAATAATGCATTCCTAAATCAAAAAAAAATCTCTGCAGAAATGAACATCTGTGAAGCCCAACAATTCTGTGCATTTCTATTGACTTTTTTTTGTTGCAGGAAGGCAAATACTGATAATTGCGAATCGGAAAAAGAATGTACGGAATGGGAATGTTCACATATTTCTCACAGACTGATTTTCCAGAATGTGGACTGCTTCTCAATGACGGCCATGACCCGGTAATCCCTCCAAACCCCCTCCCTCCCTCCCTCCCCAACCCCTCACTAGTTCCTGTCTGAGAGAAGACCAAGCCCCCCTGCTCTCCCGTGGATCCCCAGCAGCCTGCAGCTCTCAATGTAGGCTTGATAATGTACCCCAGATGCAGACATAGCCCGCTGGCCAGGTTCACCAGCACACACAGAGACAGACACACACATACGCACAAACAGAGACAAACGGACACTGTCGTGCACACCCACACACACACCCACACACACCCCCAGGTCAAATGACTCCCTCCCCATACAGGTCTGTTTTATTATCCGTGTTACTAAAAAGATAGGAATGAACCATAAAAACTTTACAGCACTACATGAATTGTGAAAGACCAAAACATGTAGGCAGCTGTATTTTCTTCCTCCCTTCAAATCAATGTCAAAATAGGTTACGTTAGTTGTCGAACATCCAAGAAATTTGTCAATATCATGCCGGGTGATGAGGAACAATGTGGAACATACACATTCCTCTTCTCTCCACCAATATCGCAAGGGATCAAAGGCTCTGTCTGAATCTGTTTTACATTTTCTGGCAATCATAGACTTGGCGTGGGGTAAAAGGAGGAACGGCATATTAGGACATATGTTTTTAGCACAAAATAAATATAATCCATATCAGGAATAGCAGGTCTGTATAATATTGAGTTAATACAGAATGATTTATGGTAACAAATCTAACAAAATGCAAATTGAAAAAGGTACAGAAAAACCACACACTGGTTTGCAGATTAATACCGCTACAATGTAAAGCAATCTAACCACCTAGCCCTAGTGTGTATCACCTGGAAGGAGGCAGAGCGGAGCTGCAATCCCTCTTGCATGTTCTGCTGCAGCTGGTTCTGGATGCTGATTTTCTTCTCTTTCGTCAAGGTGGACACTGGGAAGCTCCTTATTACTGCCTGCTCCCCCACTGCTCGCACACAGGACAAAATGTCAACAACATGGCAATACTAAGGCACCTCACGCACATATTGAAACATTCCATGTACCAGAGCTCTGCAACCATGGCTCTGAAGAGTTGATGTCTTGGAGATTTTCACCTTAAGTTTGCACACCTGGATTGAAAAAATTGCTAGTTCATTAGATGAATCAGGTTAGTTTAATATAGGGTTACAAATTTAGCTGTCTGGAACAGGGTTATCTGTCCCGGAACAGGGTTGAAAATAAACCTAAATGAAGTTGGCTCTCCAGGAACAGGGTTGAAGTTACACCTATATGAAGTTTGCTGTCCAGGAACAGGGTTGAAAATAAAACCTATATGAAGTTGGCTCTCCGGGAACAGGGTTGAAGTTACACCTATATGAAGTTGGCTGTCCAGGAACAGGGTTGAAGTTAAACCTATATGAAGTTGGCTCTCCAGGAACAGGATTGAAGTTACACCTATATGAAGTTAGCTGTCCAGGAACAGGGTTGAAGTTAAACCTATATGAAGTTGGCTCTCCAGGAACAGGGTTGAAGTTAAAACCTATATGAAGGTGGCTCTCCAGGAACAGAGTTGCTGGGACAAATAGAATTAGCTGATAGCTGGACGAATTACCTAGTGGGTCATGAGGAGTGCCCTTGAAGATAATGCGGTAAGAGGTGAGGAAGAGGGCTCCCTCTGCTGGCAGGATGTGCGGTCCACCGAGCAGCCCCCCCGTAGCCTCCTCTCTGCCGTCAGGGTCCAGGACAACCCTCAAACCCTCCGAGACAAACTCCTCACCGGGGAGTAACGCTGGGCGCAGGATCTTAGGCTGGGGAGAAGACAGCGTTTGGACAGGTCAAATTCGTTCTCTCCTCAGAATGTAATCTACAGAAACCTCCACACGCAAAAAAAAACATTTCTTAAGCACGGGCAACATGGACATCCGTCTATGCGTTAGGTCGGGTTAATAAGATATCCACACAGGTACATTGTGTCACACCGAAGAAACAGCTGAGCACGTCAAAGACATTAGCATATCACACACCTCATTATCATGTCATAGAAGCAACATACCGTACTAGCCTCTCACATCGCTGCACAACACACAGCGTTCACCATAGATAGACACAGTCACTGACCCTCTGCAGAGAAAGACTAGCTTGGGTTCTGTGGAGACTAATCAAAAGTAATACTCAATGTTAATTTTGTCCTTAGGTACATGCAGTCGTTTCCAACTACAATGATTTTGAAATGACAGGATTGCTCGTTTTAAAGTGTGCAGCTCTTATTAATTTTATAGATATGGACGTTACGTTTTCAATGACCCTCTAAACTACCAACTCAAACTGCATCACTCACATTCTAAGACATGATCAACGAGCTCCGGCCAAAGCTCTTCATTTGCTTTGAGGTGCTTTGTAGCAGCCTGTAAATCTGTGTTCCTCCAAAAGTGTTGGGGGTCTGTTTCTTTTCAGCACCCCAGCAGAGCCAGGTCTGAACCTGCTCTGGGTCTCTAGCACCGCTAACTGAGGCCATGTTGTGCAGGCCTGTGTGAGGGAGCCCAGACGGTAAATACCATGTAGAGAGAAGACCGTGGTTCTGTGGAGTTTGGGTCTCCTATTGGGAAGAGAATGTTGTCACTGGGGCCTACTGGAGCACAGCCGTTAGGGACGTCCATGACGAGGTCAGGCTGCTCCAGAGGCGGTACTGGTCTGATCTTGAGATAAGAGGAGTGACATGGTACAGCTGGGTTTGGACGGTCCAGGGAGAGGGACAATGCATCTCGCTGCCAACTGGGACTCTCACCAAGTATTCACAACACACCCCCCGCCACAAAGTAGCTGCCCAAGTCATACAAGGATACAAGTGATACAGTGCCCGTAGCTCACAGTGCCCACGGCACGCTACACCAAACAGCTTTGGTAAATGTTTCATTCCCACAGGCTCAACAATGCCAACTCTCCCCCCCGGACTGTGGGCCAAAGCAGTAGCAGGTTCCACAGGCAGACAAGGACTGCTCCAACTCCACGAGTCATAAGTCTCCATGCTGGTGGCCCACCAGGGCCATTCCTGTGCTTGTTTACAGAGAACACATCATTTAATGTGCTGCTGGCAGCAGTGGGACGCACAATGTGGTCTTGTCTATGAATGTCAGACAAGAGGCCGTGCCAGACTGAAACACAACTCCACTGGACCTGACTGGGCCCGCGGTGTACTGGGAAGGAGCCGGCTGGGGTCGCAGAGACATTATCAAGAGCTGGTAATGTGATAAGGAACAGACCGGCTTCCAAGACTGTGCAGCCTGGCTCCACTAAGAACCTCAGTCTGATTACACATCCTGATGACTAGACAACACCACTGCGTGACAAACACTTCAGAATGACACTGGGAATAATAGGTGTTCAAACACCACTTCCAGTAGAAAGACATCATTAAGGTCACAGCCTTGGAAGTGGTTGTCAAAACTCTCCCGGGGATCCCCAGCCGGTCAGTGTATTGAGCTAATTACAAAGCTAGCAAAGCTAATTCAACTTGTCAACTAATCATCAAACACTCAACCAGGTGAACCGGGCAAACTATGTCCAAGCTAAAATTGCAAGGTTTGAGAAGCGCAGCTTTTGAACTGCTGTGGAGTTGAAAACGTTACTAATGCTGATAATTAATGTACTCTGTTCAGGCAGATGGCCGTTGATGGCCAGCAGCCCTGGAGGATCAGGGCAGGGCAGCACCTACCTTCTGAATGGGAGGCAGCCTCCTACTCTCCCTGTGGACCCCGTCTAGAGTCTCCATTTGCATGGCCACAATGCCTAGGGTTAGAGGTTACAACCAGTTAACATGCACACAAATACACACAAAGACATGCACTCAAACCAACACACACTGCCAGTCCCAGGAAGCCTATGGTGTATTTACAGATATAAAGGCCACCACCTATGTCAAAGAGCTAATCCACTCAGGGACACAGGCTGACTCATCACTGCAGGCCTCCGCTTACAATACACATATATATGATCCCTCAGAGGACCTGATACAAAGGGTTAACTGACAACGCTGACAATTTGGACAGAGGGACTTCAGTGTCAGGTACAGGAACCTCTGAGAGGGGTTATTCTGGGCTGTAATTGAGGTGGTATCAAGGCCAGCAGGGGGGGGGGGTGTACCTGGGATCATGCTGTGCAGACTCTTGATATGCTCCTGGGTGACACCGCTCTCTGTACACACTTTGTCAATGAAGCGGGCAATGAAGCGCACCACTGAGTTGGCCACGTCACTGCTCTCAGAGTCCTCAAAGCCACTCTCCGTGTCAAAGCTCTCCGCCACACTGCCCGCAATACTGAAAACAACAAACACACATTTGGTCTGACATCTAGTCTGCAGTAATAAGATGAGAATCGGGCACAGGCTGCGGAGTATTTTTTTTTTATTCAATGTTTTTCCAGAGATGACGGACACGACAGAATGTGTCAAAGGTTTGTAAACATGGCACACCAGTGTTCTGGCCAGAGGTCCACGGTGATGCCAGGACCTCTCATTGGACTCACTCTGTCCCTTGGCCACGGTGCACTTTTCACATGAGAAAATTATGTAACCTCCCAAGGGTTTACAAACATGCAGATGGGATCCAGAAGTCTCCATGTGATAAACATAACAAGTCTGGGGCGAGTACCAATAGAAGAGGGAAAATAAGGACCAAATAAAAGCCATTGCCTATTTCCCGCTTGTCATGAAAACAGCAGCGTAACAAGAACTTGCACTAGGCTTTACTCTTCAATTTTTCTGAAGAAATGGGATACACGAGGCCTAACATCTCCAATATGTGGCTTCAGAGGGGACTAGCTAGGGGGCTACCGTGCAGCAGGAGCACAGACCAAAAAGCAAAACAGAGACGCTCAGGAGATAGGGCTTTGGCAAACCTTTCTTCATTTCTGAGAAATGACACACGACGGAACTTTCCAGACGTGGTACTGGTGTGACATTACAGTTTGTGCGGATCAATAGAAATCCCAATCCCTTTAACGTCCATCCTTGTTTATTCTGAGTGGAGACAGAGTGTGTTAACCACTCTAGCAGACCTGAGGCTGTAACTCCAGCAGGTAAT
>JACXGI010010239.1:0-18761 GCA_016801175.1 Esox masquinongy
ATTAGAGCTAATACCCCATCCTGTCCCGTCGATGCGGTTGGCAGCTTCTCAATAATTCTGAGAAGCTTTTCTGGGAGCCATCTTTATTTATTTAATATAGACTTAAATTAAACTACGTGACCAGCCCATCAGTGCATGTCATGCGTAAAATGTGTGCGTCCTACTGCCGCCTGGTGGCAAAACATACAAATCTCCACACGCATTTACAAATCGCAACACACATTTGCAGATCTCTGCTGCGGTAGAAGTGTGGCAAAAGTCACGTGTAAAAAGACAGCGAATTGAGAGGCCCGTCTGAGTTGTAACTGATGACTTGTCCGTGTACGCATTTACAGATTAGTCTACGCATTCACATATATATGTACGCATTTACAGATTAGTCTACGCATTTATGTATATATGTACGCATTTACAGATTAGTCTACGCATTCACGTATATATGTACGCATTTACAGATTAGTCCACACATTCACGTATACATGTACGAATTTACAGATTAGTCTACACATTCACAGATCTATGTATGCATTTACATATTTGTCCACACATTTACAAATCTCAATACACTTACAAATCTTTTACACATACAATTCTGATTGCGCACACACAGAATCTGAATACACATTTGCAGATTCCTGTACACATTCAGAAAACTCGGTACACATTTACAGTTTATTTTACACATTTACAAATCTGATTACGCACACACGGATTGAGATACAGTTACACAACTCTCCACACACATTTGTAAATAGTTTTGCTACAATACTGGCCCCACAAATGTACGGTGCATGTGTGGGAATCTGACAGTCTGTCGTCGGTGGTAGACTTTCAGTAAGTAGTTCAAACAAAGGATATTTGAGACATTTCTGTACTTCTACCACTCAATTCAATAAAACATTTTTAACCGTCACCAGCCTTCATTTTTTCTGCATTGAATTACAGGTCACTCGTTATGTTAGCTAGCGGTTAGCTGATGTTTGCTAGCAAGCTACAGTAACATCAACCAGCTTTTGCAGCTGTTTGAATTCGAGTCAATGAGTGAAGCTTGCAATGCAGTGTATGTAGTGTTCTCTAGCTGGCAAGGTGATAGTGTTCGTGTCTACCATCTGAAAGGCACTCAATGCACGTAGCTAACGTGAGGCTAATCCAGTAAATTTGTCATATGTTGCTGGTAGGTTTCACACGCAATAGCTGAATTTGCAGATGTACAGTAGCAAGCAAACCGATGGTGCAAACTAAAACAGTATTACAGCACTACTTTTGGTGTCCCCCTTAAAGATTACTCTTGAGAAAATTTTATGTAATTGTCCCCTCCAATCTTGATATCAGATTTTCGCCCCGCCCAGGAGAGAGTTGTCCTATGTGGGGGTCAGGGCTGGGTGCCTCTGTATGGAGGTCAGCTGGACCTGGCCCTGGCCCCCTGTTTTTGTTCCCCATGACCAGAGTGTGGCCTACATAGTGTTGCCTATATTGGGGACCATAGCCAGGGCAGTTCCCAGCCTCCTGTACCCAGGAGAGAGTTGTCAGTAGTTAATTGACATAGGCCTAGACTATGGCTATATCTCAAATCGCATTCTACATACTACATACAACAAGCACAGTACGTACTTCGCGGATTATGGTAAAGTACGTACTGTTTAGTATAGTAAGCTAGTATGCCAGTATTGGGACTGATTGGGACATACATTGTCATAATATGGTGTCTCAACATTACATTTTGTTTGCGCATTAACATCACGCCAAGTTTGAGTATTTTGCTTGACACCATTAAGCATTGTGTTTAACTGACTAACATTTCTAATGAAGTTCACTTCCACCACAAATAGCACCCATGGACTGTATGGCTTTTGCCACGGGCCATTTTAAAAGCTTATAAGCCAGTACTAGTATCTTACTGCTTGAAATAGTCATGACAATTGAGCAATTGCTAGCGAGACTGAAGACAAACTTTACACTGCCATAGCTATTTCATTTCAGGGCACAACAACATTCGACACTGATGCAGTAAGTATCAATCTAGGTGACGATAACTGACTTTTTCGTCAAGTGAAAAGACGAGAGAATCATGAAAAACCCTCTTCTTTCACTGCGCAAGTAGTTGTGGTCTACATTACCCCAACAAGCATGAATGGGTGCATAATCCTGGCATGTCCATTCCTCAACAACACTGTGGTTGTTGCTCTAAAGCAGTAACTGAATATTTTCATCACTTTCCCTGGTCATCTTGAAACACAAAGGAGGCATTTTATTCAATTGCAGGTATGTGACCATTAAAATAAATGTAAAGTAGCCTACAGGTTGACAAGCCTCTGTATTACCGTAATCCTCTTTTTCAGGCTTCCCCAATGTTATAGGCACAATAGAATGTACCCTTGTGCATGCCAGTCCCCATCTGGACCTGTGGATGCAGACTATGTCAATCAGTAATCTTTCCATAGCCTAAACGTACAGACATCTACTGGGAGCATCTGTCCACAAACAGTGATGCAGAATAGTAGCAATTGGATTTGAATGAAATGTGCACATCTGTACAAATAGATCAAATACGTTTTGATATCAACACTTCTTCGAATTTCAATCCCGTTACCCTGGCAGTTGTTAACAGGAATTTCAAGTAACTGTACTGTACAGAGATAATGTTTCACTTTACCTTATCAGCACAGATCAATCAGAAAGAAATCTGTTATTTCCTTTCCTAACTAAGTATGTCATAGCACTAACATGTAGCTGCAGAAGGCCTATGCAAAACCAGATTTGAAACCTCACAATGTCAGAGCCAAAGTAAAAAATATTATTCTGTAATGTGAGCAATGTTGAGAAAACTCTGAACTGGAATTTACATTTTGAAAGACACCACTGCATCAACTCTTCTTAGTCATGCTGAGCAATATAAAATGAATGCTCTGCCAAGCAAGGTTTTCCACATTATTGGTGACCCTCTATGCTGTCAGATGATCTGTGATGGAAGATGCCTGATGTCTAATAGCTGTTGCCACATTCTTTTTTGGCTATGCAGTTGGCCCTTGTTGAGATATAACCATCGAGAAGGAATATATGCCAATGATTACTATGTCAGAAAGGCTTCAAGCCTCACCGAATTAGGCTAATTAATAGTAAATGCATTGTAGTTATGTCAGTTCACAAAAGGTAGCCTAATGAATTGATTGATCATAAATGATTAGATTGATCTATATATATATATATATATAGATCAATCTAATCATTTATAGAATCATATATATATATATATATATATATATATATGAATATATTATATATTCATATATATGTATGCATATGCAGCAAGTGAACATTCTGTCCTCAAAGTTGATGTGTTAGAAGCAGGAAAAATGGTCAAGCGTAAGGATCTGAGTGACTTTGACAAGGGCCAAGTTGTGATGGCTAGACAACTGGGTCAATCGTCAAAACTACAGCCATTGTGGGGTGTTCCCGGTCTGCAGTGGTCAGTAAATATCAAAAGTGGTCCAAGGAAGGAAAAGCGGTAAACTGGCAAAAGGGTCATGGGTGGCCAAGGCTCATTGATGCATGTGGGGAGCAAAGGCTAGCCCGTGTGGTCCGATCCAACAGATGAGCTACTGTAGCTCAAATTGCTGAAAAAGTTAATGCTGGTACTGATAGAAAGGTGTCAGAACACACAGTGCATCGCAGTCTGTTGCGTATGGGGCTGCATAGCCGCAGACCAGTCAGGGTGCCCATGCTGACCACTGTGACCATTGCCAAAAGCGACAACAATGGGCATGTGAGCATCAGACCTGGACCACGGAGCAATGGAAGAAGGTGGCCTGGTCTGAAGAATCACGTTTCGTTTTACATCACGTGGATGGCCGGGTGCGTGTGCGTTGCTTACCTGGAGAACACATGGCACCAGGATGCACTATGGGAAGGAGGCAAGCCGGCAGAGGCAGTGTGAAACTTCGGGGAATGTTCTGCTGGGAAACCTGTGGATGTTACTTTGACACGTACCACCTACCTAAGCATTGTTGCAGACCATGTGCTCCCTTTCATGGTAACGGTATTCCCTGATGGCACTGGCCTCTTTAAGCAGGATAGTGCGCCCAGCCATAAAGCAAAAATGGTTCAGGAATGGTTTGCGGAACACAACAACGAGTTCAAGGTGTTGACTTGGCCTCGAAATTCCCCTGATCTCAATCCAATCGAGCATATGTGGGATGTGCTAGACAAACAAGTCCTGTCCATGGAGGCCCCACCTCGCAACTTACAGGACTTAAAGGATTTGCTGCTACAGTAACGTCTTGGTGCCATGCCTAAACGGGTCAGGGCTGTTTTGGCTGATCGGTGTATACTGTATATATACTGTTACAATTGTAGTAGTTCACTGTAGTCTCCACTCCCTGATCTCAGTTACCATACCACAGCTGAATGTTCAAAATGAGTCTCGACACTCTAGACTCTACTTTGTACTTTTTACTTTTAATATATTCATAAGAAACATGCTAATTCATTACATTTCACAGTGGGCATGAGTTCTGATGCTATCTGCTTTTGGGTTTGTAAGCTTGTTGACCATGGCAAATAGAGTGCGGGTATTGTTGATATTCTTGTTGATCATTCCTGATAAATGTTGCTGTGTGGCCCTACGTAACTCATTGTTGAAGCTACCAAGGCTTTGTTTATAGATGTCATAGTGAATTTGAGGCTCAGTTTTCTTCCAGTTATGTTCCACTTTCCTACATTCTCTTTTCAGGGCACTCTCCACGGTGCTTTCTGTTTGCTCATAGTTTTCTACACACACATTAGTTTTACCGGTGCAACACAATCCATTCAATATTTTTGTGTTAAAATTATCCAGGAGTACATGAAGGCCTCCATGAACTGAGCATTAGTACTCTCATTAATGTACCTTTTTTTAACAGAAACAGAGTTTACTTGAACATCCGGGGTGATCAGTGACTCAAAAAAAGACAGAAATGATCAGACAGGACCAAGTCTTTAACCATGACAGAGGAAATATCGAGACCTTTGTAGATAACCAGATCCAGAATGTGGCCTCAAGTGTTCGTATGCTCTTTCACATGTTGAGTGAGATCAAAAGTGTCAAGTAGTGCAAAATGTTATTTGGCATTATTGTCTGTATTATTATCTATGTGGATGTTAAATTCCCCTGTTATAAAAAACAAGTTATAATCAATGTATATAACAGAGAGTAGTTCAGCAAAATCATCAATAAAATTTGCTGAATATCGTGGAGGTCTATAAATGGTTAAAAACAAAATTTTGGGAATACCCTTCAATATAAAACAGAGATATTCAAAAGAAATAAAATTACCAAGTGTATTTTCTTTGCACTGGAATGTCTTTGAATAGGGCAGCCACTCCTCCTCCTTTCCTACCTTGACTCCCGTATTAATAACAGAAAGGGTACTAACTGCTGTGCCCGGTGTAGAGCAGACACTGACTCCAATGGCAAAGGGTGCCCGCAGTAGAACAGGGTGTGGGGATGTCAGGATTAGCTCTGGTGGGCATTCCTGCAGTCAGCATGCCAATTGTATGCTCCCTCAAAATTTGCGACAACTATGGCATTGTGCTGTGTGATGGGACTGCACATTTTAGACTGGCCTTTTATTGTGGCCAGCCTAAGGCTCACCTGTGCAATACTCATGCTGTCTGATCAGCATCTTGATATGCCACACCTGTGACGTGGATGGATTATCTCGGCAAAGGAGATGTGCTCACTAACACAGATTTGTGAACAATATTTGAGAGAAATGGGCCTTTTGTGTACATAGAGATAGTCTTAGATCTTTGAGTTCAGCTCATGATAAATGGGGCAAAAACAAAAGTGTTGCGTTTATAATTTAGTTCAGCGTATATATCTGTACACAAGGTTTTTCCTGCATTCAAATTTCAAAGGCGACAGCCTTCCCAAAATCTTGCACCGCCTGTGTGTTGGCATGGTAAAACATGATTTTGCGCTCATATATAAAACACCAGCGAAACACTGCAGCTAAAAGACAGTAGGAGGAAACGTTTTCCATATTGAGTGTTGCCAGGTGGTGTGACGACTGCGCCCTCTGCTGCCTCTCCTCCCCCTGCAGCGGGCAGGCTCCAGCGGTCGACGTCACCGGCCTTCTGACACCACCGCCCATCTCATCTATTCATCTCACCTGTTGTCTTGTTTAGCGCACCTGGTCCTCATTTACAATCATTCCCCCCAGTATATATGTTCCCTCTGCTCCCCTGGTCTTTGTGTGTTATTGTCTCGCTTTCGTGAGCATACGTCTGTGCTTCTGTTTATTAAAAGGAAAGACTTTTCAATTAAGCTCCTCGTCTCCTGCTCCTCATTCCTTTAAAGCCTGACAGGTGGGGTGTGTTTCCCACAAATTGCGCAATTTTTAATGGGCTTGGGCGGGTCGATTTAAATTTAATAACCTCAAACTACATCTAATCCGCATAATATTTTTTAAAACTTTTCAGGTGACTTCTAGTAGCCTAGAATTACTGATTTGTTTTTAAAGAGACATTGCGAGACAAACGAAGATGACTGGTGAAAAGACCATCAGATTAGGGTATGTACTATCACCAAAAACTTTAGGCTATATTGCAGTATATAGAGTAAAAAAATATATAATTAACATATTTAAGCAACTAACAATATAAATATATGAATGTGAAGACGCTGGATCAGCGACAGCAGCAGAGCCTAGCACAGCTGAAGGAAGTCGAGGGAGATTAACGATGTGGCGTCAAGGCAAGGATGGGGAAAAAATAACTTGACAAAGCTGTAATAAATACAGTACATAAGTCTATATTAACAACATAGCATAACAAAAATAGACAACAATAATATTGACTGTGATTAATTATAAAGCTGATGAGTGATTTCATATTTCTTTTTAAATAACATGTTAATAGTTCTAGGTTATGTTAAGAATAAATATATTGCTTGCATATTTTGGTTGATATTAGGGAGGACATTGTAGTGTGCATTAGCTGCTCAAGTGGACTATTATAGTGTTAAATCTGCTCAAGTGGCAGATTTAACACTATAATAGTTGTCTTTTTCAAGTGTGTAGCCACATTATATAAAGTATTTCACAGAGTGGTGTCCGGTAGAGTGGGGTACCACCTTCGCCTTATTTTGAGCCAGGAAAACCCCTGTATGTATGTATGTATGTAAGTACACACACACACATATTTATATATATATATATACACACACACATATTTTACAATTGTAATCTCATTGCAATGACAGCGACACTACGAGCTACGTTCCTACAACTCCCATGAGCACTATGCAGTGTCTGAATCTGTTCCATTTCTGTTAGGCCTATTGCCTTGCGCGCCACTGACTGAACAAGTGAACAACACAGACTAATATGTAGCACACCATAGTCAAATTTAATCAAATCCCAACAACAAAATGGTGGCTAATGAAAATACTTTGAAAAACCACTAGCCACAGTGGCAGGTGAGCAAAAAAGTTAATGTCAAGCGTTGCGTATATATAATTTTTATGTATAATCATTTTAATCTACATATTTGCAAGGCTCTGAAAATGGAGGAGAAGGTGATGTTATGCAAGATATCACTGTATAAATGTGTCTGTCTGGGATTGACAAGACAGATGTTTCTGCAGATCAACTCAGCCTTCATTAAAGTCTAATTTGAATCCACAAACTCTTGAGTTTTCCACAACAACGTATGCGTGTTTTCACGCAACCTTGGTTTTCCCATTATGTTCTTACATGATTTCATATTAATATTTAAAACGAATTTGTCATTTGACTTACCTAGTTAAAATGGTGCTATATTCCTTACATGAAATGCATTTTGCAAACTACACATTTATATGATAAACATTGTTAAATAATGGAAATACAGTTAGGTCCGGAAATAATTGGACACTGACACAAGTTGTGTTATTTTGGCTGTTTACCAAAATATACAGTTGTGCTAAAAAGTTTGCATACCCTTGGAGAATTGCTAATATATGTACCATTTGTAAGGAAAACATGAGTTAGCAGGCAAAACACGTCTTTTATTTCTTATGGAATTCACATTCAACTGTAGGTCATAACAGAATGGCACAATCATAAAAGAAAAACATGGCAACAAACAAAAAAAATGACCCCTGTTCAAAAGTCTGCATACCCTTAGTTCTTAATACTGTGTCTTGCCCCTTTTAGCATCAATGACAGCGTGCAGTCTTTTGTAATAGTTGTCTTTGTGGCCCCGAATTCATGCAGGTGGTACAGCTGCCCATTTGTCTTGACAAAATGCCTCCAGGTCATGCAAAGTCTTTGCATAAACCACACGTTTGGGATCTCCCCAGAGTGGCTCGATGATATTAAGGTCAGAAGACTGTGATGGCCACTCCAGAACCTTCAACTTTTTCTGCTGTAACCACTGGTGGGTCAACTTGGCCTTGTGCTTAGGGTCATTGTCGTGTTGAAAAGTCCAAGAGCGTCCCATGTGCAGCTTTCGTGCAGAAGAATGCAAATTGTCTGCCAGTATTTTCTGATAACATGCAGCATTCATCTTGCCATCAATTTTCACAAGATTCCCTTTACCTTTAGAGCTCACACACCCCCAAAACATCAGTGAGCCACCACCATGCTTCACAGTGGGGATGGTATTCTGTTCACTATAGGCCTTGTTGACCCCCCTCCAAACATAGCGCTTATGGTTGTGACCATAAAGCTCTGTTTTTGTCTCATCACTCCAAATTACAGTGTGCCAGAAGCTGTGAGGTGTGTCAAAGTGTTGTCGGGTATATTGTAACCGGCTTTTTTGTGGCATTGGCGCAGTAAAGGTTTCTTTCTGGCAACTTGACCATGCAGCTCATTTTTGTTCAAGTATCGTCATATTGTGCTCCTTGAAACAACCACACCATCTTTTTCCAGAGCAGCTTGTATTTCTCCTGAGGTTACCTGTGGGTTTTTCTTCGTATGCCGAACAATTCTTCTGGCAGTTTAGGCTGAAATCTTTCTTTGTCTGCTTGACCGTGGCTTATCAATAGATGCCCGAATTTTCCACTTCTTAATAAGTGTTCGAACAGTACTGACTGGCATTTGCAAGGCTTTTGATATTTTTTATATAATTTTCCATCTTTATAAAGTTCCATTATCTTTTACGCAGGTCTTTTGACAGTTCTTTTCTGCTCCCCCTGGCTCAGTATCTAGCCTGCTCAGTGCATCCACGTGAGAGCTAACAAACCCACTGACTATTTATACACAGACACTAATTGCAATTTAAAAAGCCACGTGTGGGAAATTCACCTTTAATTGCCATTTTCACCTGTGTGTCACTTTGTGTGTCTGTAACAAGGCCAAACATTCAAGGGTATGTTAACTTTTGAACACGGCCATTTGGGTGATTTCTGTTATCATTATAATTTCAAATGGAGCCAAACAACTATGTGATGATAAATGGCTTCATATGATCACTATCCTTAAATAAAAATAAATAAAGACAGTCAGTCATATTTTCTAAACCAATGCCAAAATTTCACAATTTCTGCCAGGGTATGCAAACTTATGAGCACAACTCTATTCAAGTTTGTTAAATAATGACTATGGGCTTAAAGTGCAGTCTCTCAGCTTTAATTTGAGGGTATTCACAATTATTCCAAATTGGAGGAAGGGTTTGGGAATTACCGCTCTTTAATACATAGCCTCCTCTTTAACTAATTGGACAATTGACTCAAAAGCTGTTTCATGGACTGGTGTGGGCTATTCCTTCATTATTTCTACATCAATTAAGCAGGTAAAAGGTCAGGAGTTGATTCCAGGTGTGGTATTCACATTTGAAAGCTATTGCTGTGAACCCACAACATGCGGTCAAAGGAGCTCTCAGTGCAAGTGAAACAGGCCATTCTTAGGCTGAAAAAAAAAATCCATGGTAAAGGGAAACCCCTTCACAACATCCAGGAGGTAGGCATATCATTATCCAAGTCTACCATAATGAGAAGACTTCTCGAGAGCAAATACAGAGGGTTCACCACAAGGTGCAAACCATTCATAAGCCTCAAGAATAGAAAGGACAGATTAGACTTTGCCAAAAAACATCTAAAAAAGCCAGCCCAGTTCTGGAACAGCATTCGTTGGACAGATGAAACTCAGATAAACCTGTACCAGAATGATGGGAAGAAAAAAGTATGGAGAAGGCTTGGAACGGTGGAGGAAGTGTAATACATTAGGTCACTAGTGTTTATTGATGATGTGACAGAGGACAGAAGCAGCCGGATGAATTCTGAAGTGTATAGGGATATATTGTCTGGTCATATTCAGCCAAATTCAGCGAAGTTGATTGCAAAAGCAACCCAGGAGTTTTTCAAGGCAAAGAAGTGGAATATTCTGCAATGGCCGAGTCAATCATCTGATCGAGCATGCATTACACTTGCTGAAGACAAAACTTAAGGCAGAAAGACCCATGAACAAACAACAAATGAAGACAGCTGCAGTAAAGGTCTGGCAAAGCACCACAAAGGAGGAAACCCAGCGTTTGGTGATGTTCATGCATCTCCGTTGTTTCATTTGAAATCTATTATGGTGGCGCACAGAGCCAAAATTATGAAAATTGTGTCAGTGTCCAAATATTTCTGGACCTAACTGTATGTGATTACAATAAGTTTTGTCATTTTTCTGTTTAATTGGTTATAATAAGTTTGCAAGCAATAAACATCTGTGGAAGAAGTCTTTTGTCGCTCAAGTCAACTGCAAAACACTCAATAATTCTCTCTGTAGACAAGCTGGATGGCAAGGTTGTAGTTATAGTGACTTCAGAAAGCATTCAGACCCCTTCTGAATTCTATATAACAAATTATATAACAAATAAAACTATATAACAATTTTTTTGTTATATAGTTTCTAATTGATTGCATTATAATTTATTATATTTAATGTATTTATTTTTATATGACTAAAAGAGAGGGACAAGCAACATAACATTTCTCTGCTCTTTTTAGCTTTGTCATACAATTCATTTCCCAATTACCTTCAAGTGATGGCCTAGCTCTTTTGTTACTTTATATGGCTACACTGTTCTCTACATTCTCAGGGTTCAGGTATGTGTATGGCAGTGGAAGTCTGCCATTCCTGGCTTTGGTTTCGTAATTGAAGATCTTCAGTTCCTTCTGGAGATATTCCATCTGCTTCAGTGGGGTCTTTTCAATGAACTGCTCATCTGTGTAGTTTCCAAGAGGGACCTGAAAAAGTTGATTAGAGGATCAGAAAAGTTAGAGATCATCCAGTATGGTACCCTATATGCCAGATAGTGCACTGTTCCTGCATTCATTTTTACCAGAGACCTAGAGGCCCTGATCAAAGTAGTGCACTACAAAGGGAATAGGGTGCCATTTTGAATGATTATACAGTAAGTTTAAACCTTAGTTCAATTTATTTAAAATAATTTCAGATGCTTTATCTGTGCTGTATCAAGCCTGTTTGTTGCAATGGAACCAATAGAAAGTCCAAGCACTACAACTGGAATAACATGAAATCATAATAAGTGTTGGGTTTTGATTACAAAAATGTCCATTCGCCAACTAACAGAGGATGTGGCACTCAGAGAAAGGGAGGAAGATAGCCCACCAGATGCGTCTGAATCATCAGGTTAATTATTTCCACACCTTACATGGAGTGAAGCCCATTGGCCAGGCAGAGGGAGAGTATGGAGCAAGATGGGCCGACATTCCCCACAGGGAGAAAATACAGTGTGCTAAACAATAAAAATAATAATAGTAATGCATTTAATTTATATAGGGCTTTACAAGAACCCAAAGACGCTGTACAAAATGAAAATTGAACAGAAACACACTAAAAATATCATGAGAAAACAGAAAGAAAATTGTGAGAGTGGGATTGGGCATGGCTAGGAGTAGTAAATGTAGGGTATATTGTGTCAGAATGGTGATTTATGACCCTAGTGGGCGGTGCTTCCAGATTGATGTGACAGGTGGGCGGGACATCCGATTTGCTGGGCAGGACTTCCGGTGTGACGTATGAACTTCCTGTATGACGTGTGTTAGGGCGGGATTTCCGCAATGTTCCTTCAAAAAGCTATTATTTTGAAGGAACAAGCAATGCCTAGGCCGACCACACATTATGACTAGGTTGATTCAGTCATGGTTTGGGTTTAAAATATAGTTAAAAATAAAAACAATGATTCTGGTACATGTATGTATGAGCAATGGTGATTTTTGTAATAAAATTTGTTTTTTTAAGTCAGCATTAACTTTTAAGTTGCATTATATGGCACAACGTTACAAAGTTACCCGGAAGGTAGCGTATAAATTTGCATGAACAACGGTGAATCGCTGACAGGTAAAGATATGTTATTTCAGGTAAACAAAACATTTGTAAAGGCGTCTTATGAAACTGTACAACGGGGATCAACGCGAGATTGTTTTCTTCACATTGGTAGAAATGTTTAACAGGCAACGTTGGTTTAAAAACTGTAGTATTTGTAAGTTTGAGAATACCGGTCTGTGTTAGTGTGGGCGGAAGCTGTGACTTCCGGGTAAGATGTGCTGCATTCTCGTAATGACCAACCCGTGAAAACCGATTTTTGATTGTTGTATTATGGTCTTGTGTTTGTTAAATGTTGAAGAGATTAATGGCGATATGGTGACAATAGCCAGCGTTTATATGTAAGCGGATGAGTTTGTCTTTAATAGATCAATTAAACGAAATAATGTCACGGCTGAGCCGCGATAACTAACGAGAAAGGCGTTTCTACCGGACTTGAAGTATCAATATAATTGCTTGTCAAACGTCAACAAATATCTGAACGAGCTAGTTAAGCGTTATATACAATTTTAATCATTGTGTCCGGTATAGTTCTAACGTGAAAGAACGATGACATGTAACCGATGACAAAGTTAAGAGGCGGGACCTGCTGGAGGTGCCCCGGTTGCATTGTGAAGACATTAAACCCCGCTGCATCCACAGAAGTCAGCTGTTGTTTCAAGCGCGGAGTACGTCGTTTACGTTGTAAGTACAAATTATTTTATTTGAAGTAATTGATTTGAATTGTGTTGCAATTACAAATGCTAACAACCGACACATTGGAACTTTTTAAGAATGTGTAAATCAATTTTACGATTGAGCAATCCATGCGGTTTTATCTGTCTTTTATATGGTCTGTTTAAATCTCTGGTTTAGTTTGAGCGGAATTAAACCCAGCCGTGTTTGGTAAACAAATTTTTGGGCCTTCAAATTTTGGTAAGTAGACTTTTTACATTATTGTTAATCAGCTTTAATTACCCGTATACGCTTATTAACCCTCTTTGTATTTATTTCAGACCAAGTGACCAACATCAGTGTCAGTTGGACTGGACGGTTGTGATCTTACACAACCTGAGCAGATACTTCTTGTGTAAGTCTAATTATTTACAGACATTTTAGTGTTGTACTAAACTGTTATTAACAATTACGACAATATGCATACAGCTGAACCTTTGTACTCTATTTACCAAACAACAGATTGAGGAGCCCCCAGTGATGATACAGAGTACATCACCATAATGGCTTCAGTTACGGACACCCCAACTTGTGGCTGCACAGCGTCAGGGGATTTTTGTTTCATTGTTTTCTTTCATGCTTGAAAGCTGAAGGTAATACATATTTTACCGTCAACTCATCAAAATTGTGATGTATGTAAATGTATGTTTCAGTTAGAATATTTTAACCTGTAAGTGGATCGTTATTCAGGTTAAGCTAGAGAAATGGCAAAAGATAATGCTAACAACAGACCAGACATGGAACAACCAACAACATCTACACATAATCAACAGAACCCACCCCAAAATTCTAATCAGCCGGCCGATATTTTGTTACACAGCAATGCGCACAATAATCCTCAGATGCAAGGATTGTTAACCAAGCTTAGTAGCCCCCGTTTTTCACATGATTTAGTTGACTCTCCTCCGAGCTCTCTGATGCAAACTCATTGCAATGATGGCGATGTTAGAGTTATACAACGTAATGCGTTTGACAACGTTGAATTACGACAGTTGTTAAATTTACAAAATACTGGTGAAGTTGGGGATTTTGGCGCATTCTATGCAATCATTATGACAGGCTTGGATACTTTGATTGTTAGAGCTTCAGACTTTGTACATGGGCCTGGTGATCGTCTGCAGATTGAGTTGATTGGTGAATCTCTGATATCCCCCGTACATGTGACCATGAGAGCGGATTAATATAGTGTTATGCAGAGTAATGCTGAGATTATGATTGATGAATCACTTGAGCTGGTGGTGCAAATTGTCAACAACCGTGAGGGTGGTGCCCTGCGACGTAAAGCTCAAACACTGTTGATAGAGCAGATTATCAATAAAAAAAGAAGGCATTTATATGTGGCTGTGAATAATGATTCTACATGTTTTTCTGTTTGTTTGATGGGTATGTTGAACCCACAGTACACATATGCTGAGGCCCTGGTTAGTGGTCATGAGTTACATACGGGATCGGGTTTAGCGTTAGATGATTGTATGGCATTCACAGACATTGTTCGGTTTGAAGAAATGACTGGGTGTAAAATTGTCTTTCATCGAACACGGGATGGTCACTTTACCAAGTTTCAAAACAGCGAGGCCACCCACCCTAGAACCGTCTTTATGTACTTACACGATAACCATTTCTATGGCATCGTGAATCTGAAGGGTTTTCTGGGTGTGTTTGTGAGTGGTGTTATACAGGTTTTAACACCTGTGGTGATCATGGCTGTAAACATAGCTGTAGTGTCTGTCTTCATGAAGATTGTCATACCCAACCCCATAACACAAAGCAGTGCCCAGACTGTAAGCGGATTTGTTATTTTGACTTTTGTTATAGACAGCATAAACGCTTGAAGCAACACAAAAGTGTGGGTCGTTGGGTTAGCAGGTGTGACCAGAAGGAATACTGTCGATTGCGGCGGTCACTACAACGTTAGTATTACCAACTATAAAGCACACAAGTGCACGGCTAACATGTGTCCTAGTTGTAACGTGGATCTGGCAGTTGAAATGAACCATCAGTGTTTCATAAAACCGTCTAAGCCTGAGGACCCCAGTGTGCGTTACATATTTTATGATTTTGAGACAACTGCCAATCCGGTGAACGGTGTACACACTGCAAATTTTGTGTGCGCAATAAGCTTTGATAATGAGACGTGGTGTTCAGCCGGAGATGGTTGTGTTGCTGCTTTTTTCCAAAAGTTTAGGCAACCGAAATATAATGTCTACACATTTATAGCACACAACTCTAAAGGTTTCGATGGTTACATCTTGATGCAGTACATTGCTAACAATGGTATTGGCACAACACGTATTGCTAATGGTAACAAGCTCATGATTTACAGATAGCACATTCAACCAGAGATACATTGATAGTCATTGCTTCTTACCGATGAAGCTGGCAGCCTTGCCACGTGCTATGGGTTTTAAGGATTCGAAAAAAGGCTACTTTCCTTACAAGTTTAACATCAAGGAGAATGAGAACTATGTTGGCTCCCATCCGGAACCGCATTACTACGGTGTGAATACCATGATGGCTAAAGAAAAAGAAGAGTTTTTGCAATGGTACGCAACTGTTTCCGCAGACCCCTTTGTCATGCAGGATGAAATAAAGGCTTACTGCCTGAACGATGTGGTCATCTTAAGAGAGGGTTGTCTGCGCTACAGACTCGAGTTCTTGGAGTGTGGTGGTGTTGACCCATTCCGGTCAATTACGATTGCTTCGGCTTGCATGAAAGTCTTTTGCAACAGATTCCTCACCAAAGACACCATTGCATTGGTCCCCTCAGACAACTACAATCGTTGTCAGAAGACATTCTCAAACAGCTCAATCCAATGTCTTGAATATGTGGCCTCGGATGAGAATACATCAATACAGCACGCCCTGAACAGGGGTGTAGTGAAAATCGGTGCCTACTATGTTGATGGATATGCTGAACGCGATGGGGTGTGCACCGTCTATGAATTTCTAGGCTGTTTCTGGCACGGTCACCCAAAGTGTCATTGTTCAGCAAGCATCAATCCGGTGACAAAGATTCAGTACGGGTTGATGCAGCAACAATGGCTGACAAAGCTTGAGGCTTTAAAAGAACAACACAACGTACATGTTCAATACATATGGGAGTGTGAGTGGAATCAGCTTAAAAACCCATCTGCAGATGTCAAAGCTTTCTTGAAGACCTTTGATGCTCCAGAGCGCCTTGACACTCGGGATGCTCTTTTTGGCGGTCGTACCAACGCAATTCATTTGAAGTTTATGGCTCGAGAAGGGGAGACTATTCAGTATAACGATGTCTGTAGTCTTTACCCATTCTGCAACAAGACGAAGACTTATCCAATTGGGCATCCAGACATAATCTTTCGAGATTTCAAACCGCTAGGCACCTACTTTGTTACTGTTAAGGCTACGGTGTGTCCACCGAAAGGCCTTTATCACCCCGTTTTACCGCACAGGGTCGGCGATAAGCTGTTCTTTCCCTTGTGTAGATTATGTGCAGAGTCTGAAAACCAGGTAACTGATTGTTCACATACTGATTCAGAAAGATCTCTAACTGGTACCTGGGTTTCTATTGAGCTGGTTAAGGCTGTTGAGAAAGGTTTGTGAAAATATTCGAAGTCTGGGATTTCACCAGGACATCAGATAATCTTTTTGCAGATTACATGAGAACATTCCTGAAGCACAGGCAGGAAACTAATGGCTTCCCGCCATCTGCAGTTGACGATGATGCTAAAGACCGGTATATCCGTGAATATCATGAAAAGGAGGGTGTGCAGCTTGACAAGGAAAACATTGTTGTAAACAGTGCTAGGCGATCTTTGGCTAAATTGGCCATGAATAGTCTTTGGGGTAAGATGGGTGAGCAGTCTAACCTTATGAACACGATGCTAATTACAGATCCGGAGGAGTTTAGCCACTACCTTTTCTCCAGTGAAATAGAAGTTGGCTATTTCTCTTTCATCTCAGGCACAGTTGTGATGGTACAGTGGCGTTACACAAAACAGACACCAATCAAACCACGTAACGGGAACATTTTTATTGCCGCGTTCACAACTGCTCATGCTAGACTCGAGTTGTATTCCCTCTTGGAGAAGTTGGATAGACGTGTACTCTACATAGACACTGATTCAGTGATCTTTGTCACACGCCACGGGGATTGGGTACCCCCACTGGGGCCATTCTTGGGTGACTTGACCGATGAGTTGCCAGATGGTGACAGCATCGCTCAATTTGTTAATGGTGGGCCAAAGACATATGGTTACAAAACCGTTAAAGGTCTGACCTGTCTCAAAGCAAAAGGCATTACACTCAACAGCTACAACACAACCATTGTTAACTTGGAGACGCTAACACGACTGGTGGATAACTTTGTACGAGGCGAGGGTGGTGATGATCACGTCCTTGCTAATGCAGACACAATTGCGAGAGATAAAAGAACATTCACATTGAAAAACCAAGTAGTGTCCAAGCGTTTTAGAGTTGTGTACAACAAGCGTGTACTGCTCCCTGATTACAGCACAAGGCCTTACGGGTACTAAATCACATTCTAGGATGGATAGCGGTTTTGACCCACGACTTCAACATCCATTCAGATGTGTCATTAGTGGCCCCAGTAACTCAGTTAAAACATATTTTGTGAAGATGTTGTTGGTTAATGCTGCCGTTGTTTTCTCCAGAGAAATTCAGAATATCGTCTGGGTTTATTCATGTTGGCAATCGCTGTATGACGAAATGCTGAAGGTGAGGGAGATTACTTTTATAGAAGGTCTACCAACATCGCTGTGTGATGACAATCTGCTACCGATTCAGAAAAACAACCTTTTAATTACTGACGATTTAATGAAAAGTGCATCAGAGAGTTTGGAGATGGAGAGAGTTTTCACACAGTATTCACACCACCGTAACCTGAGTGCAATTTACCTTGTCCAAAACATGTTTGTTAAAGGCAAATCTAGTAGAACTATTAACTTGAACACAAACTCTCATCTTGTTTAAAAAACCCTGTGACAATCAGCAGATTAGCATTCTAGGTAGACAGATATACCCCGGTCTTTCTCGATTCTTCATGGAGAGCTTTAAAGACGCAACACATCCGACTTTTGGTTATTTACTTATTGACTTTAAAGCTACAACACTAGAAGACTACCGTCTGAGAACGGGGTTATTTTCAGGGGATTGGCCTGTCGTGTAGGTTCCTAAGAAAGTTTGATCATGTCTAAATGCATTCGTAGAAATTTACCACTTTTGAAGATGTTATTATACCCTTAACAGAATCGCAGCTCCGAAAAGTAAAGAGACAAAAAGCCAAAATTGTATACATGTCTAGAAAGAACACTTCAGTCGCAAAGAAAAGAAAAACCATCAACCAATCTGGAGGTTTTCTACTACCGTTACTAAGCGTTGCAGTTCCATTCCTAACCAGTCTAATTGCATCGAGACACGGTTAAACAACATGGTTCATGCTCAGAAAATGATTCTGGTGCCACAACATCAGTTAGAAAAACTGCGAGAATCCAAAACCACTAACACCGATGTAAGACAATCTGTTGAAAATGATTTGGACTCGTCGATTCGCAATATACTGTTGAAGCCTGATATGGATTTACATGAGAAAGCTAAAAGATACTCTTGCCATTTTACAAAGATTTTTGACTGTTGTGAGACAGGGGGAGCTTGACACACATACACTGACTTTAAGTCTACCCGGGTCTGAGACTGGGTCTGATGTAGTAAACATGACTGAGACTAAGCAAACTGTTGACCGAAATGTTAACT
>JACXGI010010240.1:6307-22061 GCA_016801175.1 Esox masquinongy
TTTTTTACGTGCGTCACTCACTCCAATGGGCATATGTTGTCCGCTTTTTTACGTGCGTCGCTTACTTCAGTGGGCATGCGTCGTCCGTTTTTATTACACACGTCACTCACTCCAACACATTGCCCGCCTGTGTGAGCCGACAACTCTGCTCACTTTTTTAGATTCAGCGCAAGCCCCTTTTTTTAATTTACATATGTAGGTTTTCTCTCTGACATTTTATTGGCTTTAAGTGCATCCAGCCTACTGTTTCTGCTTGGCTATTTTCCTAAGCCCCCAAACACATTGGCTCCACAATGCTTCTAGCATACAGAGCATATCATTCCCTCTTCATTATGTCTGAGTCACCCGAAAACATTTTGCCATTGAGCATCACAACTATTTTTATTAGAAGATCTAGGACTCACATAAAAAAAATATTAAATCACTCAATAAGCGTTATAATTAATCACAGTCAATATTATTGTTGTCTATTTTCGTTGCTATCCTATGTTCTTGTCAATTAGAGCTGTAAATATTACAGCCTTGTTGCGTTGTTTTTTCCTGCATCCTTGCCTTGACGCTACATCATTTATCCCCCTCTCTCAACTTCCTTCAGCTATGCTTGGCTTTCCTTCTTGCGCTCATCCAGTGTCTTCACATTCATATATTTATATTGTTAGTGACTTATGTTAATTGTTTATTTATACACTGTATATTGTGTATATAATGTTGTTGGGGACAGTAGCCTACATACCTTAATCTAATAGTCTTTTCAGCAGTCATCTTCGTCTGTCTCATGAACTCTATTGAAATAAATCTGTGATTCTAACAGAAGTCATCAAAAATGTTAAAAAATGTTATGCGTATTTGATGTACTTTAGGGGTTATTAAGTTTTACTGAAATACTTTGACATGCTTGAGTGTAAACTAAAACTAGGATCCACTTGTTTTTCCAACATTACTCATCTCTTTGAGTAATCTGCCTACTCCACAAAAATGCTGCTCAAATGCAATTTTTTCAATACGACCCTATCTGTAAATCGACCCACCCAAGCCCATTAAAAATAGCCCAATTGAGTGGGGAAACCTACCAATCTGGCAACACTGCCAATATAAAAACCTCCTACAGTCACATTCGCTGTAGTATTTCGCAGGTAGTCTATATAACGTATGAGCGCAAAATTGTTTTACCATGCTGACACACAGAGGCAGTGCCAGATTTTGGGAAGGCAGCCGCCTTTGATTTTTGTATGCAGGAAAATCCCTGTGTTAGATCTAGATCTCACACACACACACACACACACACACAGTGTGTCTCTATTCAGAACTGATAATTGTGTCTGAAGCGCAATTACCCTCCACACACCCCCCTCCACCCCACTTCACCCTCTGCCCCCTTCACAAACAAATTGTGTAACACGCTTTGAAGTGAAAGATTGCTTTTGTCCCCTGTTATATAATGTGCCTGAATGGTTTATATCAATGTTCTGGTGCCTGTCGCTTTCCCTCTCTCTGTCTTTCTCCCCCATTTTCTCCCTCTGTTTCTCTCTCTTTCTCCCTCTGCCCGTCTCTGTCTCTGTCTGGCTTTGCCTTGGTCTACCTCTCTCACTCTGTCTATTTCTTGTATGTCCTTCTCTGTCTCTCTCTGTCTTTCTCTGTCTGACCCTGTCCCTGTTTCTCTGTCATTGTCTCTCTCTCTCTCTCTGTTGCTGAAAGGAGGTCAGAGAATGTTCTGTCAGCACAGCCCCTGTTCAGTTCTTGTTGTTCCTCTCCTCAATCTCCCTTTCTTCCTTTTGGGAAATGTCTCACGAACATTGTTATTGTTTTGTTTTTAACCGTTAGTCTACTGTTTTGTTGCTCAGAGACGTGTACACACAATGCCATTCTGTTTTGTTTACAATTCAATACAGTGAAGCAACTGTTATTGTTTTTATTATGATGCTTTATATGTAATACAATAATGACATCATAATGACAACCATAAACCAGAATTGATGGTAGTAAATTTCTTATTTGGGCAAATTAAGTCTAACATTTTAAAGTGGAATTTACAAACATTTTTAAACATTGAATGCTTGTAGTGTTTGTAACAGCTGCTACTCGTCCTTATGTCCATACCAATAATCAGGCATGACATAATTCCAACTGGACAGGTACCTTACGACAGAACTGCATACGTTCTAAACATTTCCTCGTTGTGCTCTACGAGATCATTACTGCAACGAGACGATGGTCAGATTTAGATTTGACAGTGGGGAAAGGTAGAATGGCGAGCCCCAGTCACATGTCCCCTAGAGGGGGGGACTTTCACCTCAGAACCTCTGTGTAGGCTGCCTCTATTCCGTTTTCATATGGAAAATGCAGACGTTGTGAAAATGTCTTCAGAGTTTTAATCTGTATGATTATAGGCATAAATACTGGATGTGAACGCTATATGCTGCCTCTTTGTACATGGAGGACAACAAGGTTACACTACGACAGGGTTGCACTACAACAGGGTTACACTACGACAGGGTTACGCTACGACAGGGTTACGCTACGACAGGGTTACGCTACGACAGGGTTACGCTACGACAGGTTTACACTACGACAGGGTTGCGCTACGACAGGGTTGCGCTACGACAGGGTTGCGCTACGACAGGGTTACGCTACGACAGGGTTACGCTACGACAGGGTTACGCTACGACAGGGTTACGCTACGACAGGGTTACGCTACGACAGGGTTTTAAAAATGTCCACACTTAGCAGGTTAGAGCAACAGGATAATAGTCTGGTTTCATGTTTGGTGTGTGTCTGTGTGGGTATGTCTGTGTGTCTGTGTGTCTGTGTGTCTGTGTGTCTGTGTGTCTGTGTGTCTGTGTGTCTGTGTGTGTGTGTGTGGGTGTGTGGGTGGGTGGGTGTGTGTGTCTGTGTGAATTTGTGTGGGTGTGTCTGTGTGAATTTGTGTGGGTGTGTCTGTGTGAATGTGTGTGGGTGTGTCTGTGTGAATGTGTGTGGGTGTGCCTGTGTGAATGTGTGTGGGTGTGTCTATGTGAGTGGGTGAGGGTATGTGTCAATGCTGTGTGTTAGATGTTTGTGGAAACAGTTTGGAATTTTCGACACATTCATGTTTGAGTGGTATTAATTTATTTACTTAATCAATGACACCACCAGATCAGGTTGGGTATAGCATGCTGGAAGCCTTTTCATTTGTTTACACATGAATATGATCATATCTGGTCAAACACATTTTTCTGGATTGGTCGGCTGTTATACAACTCAAGGTTGCTTTTCTTAGACAGTCGATTCTCTTCAGCTTCTCTCCAGGTTGGAGGACAAGACATTTTCCCTGATAGGAGTGACACTGATAGGAGTGGCACTCTTCCACCACCATCCTCAGTAGTTTTCCATTTAAGTTGTCAACAACAGGTGGTTTCTCATTATACAGTAGTTGGACAATAAAAATTTTTCCACCACACCCACAAAAATGACTACGCTTCTCCTTCATTATTGTGGATTTTATGCATGAATATAGGATTTGTACGGTGATTACCATTAGTCATACTGAATTGAATTAAACTGCTGAAGGAAGTTTGACTGCGGCTATTTATTCTCTGGTTTATACTGTTCAGTGTGTGTCTCAGCATGTGTGGGTCCAGGAGCGTCCCCTCAGTTTTATCAGCCACAGTACTGACATACAACTAAAACACTTCCAAGTTAACTGACCCTTTTCCAGCTTTCACTCCGTGTTCCCACTAATCTCTCTTTCAGGGGACATCGTTCATCTCACCCTCAGGTAATCTGCCCCATATTGAAATAGTGCATCCTCTGGATCGAGCAACCGAGACGTGGTTTTATGAAAACTTCTACTCAATTCACTTCTCTTCCGTTTCTGTTTCTATACTGACGGATCTGTGCTGCCAGCAAGGACTGTCCCTATTTGCCTAAAGAGAAGTCCTGGTTCGGTTTTCCAATCTGGTAATCATTTCAGTCCAGGTAATCAATCAGTCCGGGCAATAATTTTGCAGTCCTGTTTAAAAGTCTTACGTCTTGGGGATAAAGCTTTTAAGGGTCCTGTTTAACAGTCTTGTGTCTTTGGGGGAAGAAGCTGTACAGGATCATGTTTAACTTTTTACTGGTCCAGCAACATCACAAGAATAGGAACTCATGAACAATGAGTTCCCGGTCCACAGTTGTAGGAAGGCTGTTTTAGGCTTATTGCTAAGGTTTAGGGTTAGGGTTATGTGTTAATGGTTAGTGTTAGGGTTAGGTGTTAATGGTTAGGTCTAGGGTTAGAATATGTGTTAGGTGTTAATGGTTAAGGGGAGGAGGTGTTCATCTCTGGTAGCCCCTGTCAAATCACATCAGTGTTGACAGGAAGAGTATCTCTCACTTCACCCAGTCCCTATTTTATCTCTTTCTCCCTCCCACACATACGAGCTCACTCCGTGGCCATTTTACCTTGTGGCTATGAACGATTGATTACGCTGCATAGAAGGTTTTGTGACATTGTTTGAAAAATACTGTGTGTGAAATATTTAAACAAAATACAGTATAGGAAATACTATGAGTGTAATAGAGTCAGATTGAGTGATTGTCTTGTTTTCATTCCCCATCTCCTCATGCAAGCCCTCTTCTCAACCATCACGTTTTACTCCCCAATCTCTAATTTTCCCTCTTTCTCCCCTCTCCCTTTCACTAATTTTCCTTCTCTCCCACTGTTCTCTCTCCTCTAGTCGCTCACCCTGTCTCTCTCCTCTGTTCTCTAACTCATCTGTTCTTTCTTCTCTGTTCTCGCTTATCTGGTCTCTCTCATTTGGTCTCTCCCTGTCTTTTCTCTTCTGTTCTGTTCTGTTCTGCTCTGGTCTGGTCTCGCTCTTCTGGTCTCGCTCTTCTGGTCTCGCTCTTCTGGTCTCGCTCCTCTGTTTTCTAACTCATCTGGTTTCTCTCCCTGTGTCTCTTCTCTGTTCTCTCACTGATCTCTCCATTGTTCTCTCTCATCTGGTCTACGTCCTCTGCTCTCTTACTCAACTGTTCTCTCTCCCTGTCTCTCTCCAATGTTCTCGGTCATCTGGTCGCTCGCCTCTGTTCTCGCTCATCCGCTCATGTGGTATCTCTCTGTTTGTCTCCCCTGTTTTCTCTCCTTCTCTCTTCCTGGTCTCTCTCCTCGTTTCTCTATCTTGCCCTCCCCTGTCTCTCTCCACTTGTCTCTCTCTGGGCTCTTTTCTTGGTATCGCTACCTGGTCTCTCTCCTCTGCTCTCTGTCCCTTGGTTGCCCTGCTATCTCTGCTCTCTCTGGTCTCTCTCCTCTGGTCTCTCTTTCCTGTTCTCTCTTCCTGTCACTCCCAGTCTCTTGGTTCTGGTCCAGTCCCTCCTCTCAGACAGAGCCCTGTGTTCTGGGAGCCACAGGAAAACACTGGCTTGAAACCCAATAACATAGTAACCCTATTGTTATCAAATCACCAACAGATCTAGTTACTGCTGTGCGTGTGTGTGTGTGTTTGGGTGTATCTGTCCATCCATTCATCCGTGTGATCATTATGTTATGAAGTTAAGTTGAGCATGTGATTGTGTGTCTCTCTCTTTCTCTCTCTCCTTCCTCTCTATCCATATATCTGCATCTGTCTCTTTCCTGAACAAGTAATGTCACATTCAGCATCATTGTGTTATGTCCACACATTCAGTCAGTCCTTCATGTCCAGTGTGTGTCAGTGTTTGGTCCACACATTCAGTCAGTCCTTCATGTCCAGTGTGTGTCAGTGATCGGTCCATACTGTCAGTCAGTCCTTCGTGGTGGTGATCTCATAGCTGTATTAGTGATGTATAGCCTCTTTATGGAGAGGTGCCCCTACGCTCTTACACCAATGCCTTCTCATATTCTGTCTCTCCCACTGGAAAGAGGTGTGTGTCTCAGCCCCAGGCCTAACTTCATTCCATTTCATTTCATTTCCTCTTTTAATGGCAGCCAAGCTTGGGAATAGACAATTACCCCCCCTCTACCTCTCTACACCTCATTCACCGCTCCCTTTTTCTCTCTCCCCCTCTGTCCGTCTTGGAGTGTCTCCATGGCGAGGGTCGCTAATGAAACGAGACGTCTTTTTTATGGCAAAATGCCTTGGCGAGTGTGGGGGCTTTGTCTGGAGGGAGACATTTCGTATCCACCTTCTATCATCCTCTTTCTTTCCCCAGGTCTCCTCTTTGTCTGTCTGTCTGTTTGTCTCTCTCTCTCCTTTCTGTCTGTCTCTCTCCTTTCTGTCTGTCTCTCTTTCTCCTTTCTGTCTGTCTCACTCCATTCTGTTTGTCTCTCTGTCCTTTCTGTCTGTCTCTCTCTCTCTCCTTTAACTGTCTCTCTCTCGGGTAATGGTTGAGTAATGGCTTTGGTTTGTTTGTGCTATGTTGGAGGTGTGTTCGTTTAAGCATTGATCTGTTAACATTGTATGTACAAATTCATAAACAGTGGTGAGAGAGAGAACCCTTTAGCATTTTCTGTATGTCTGCACACAAAACAACATGTGATTGTATTCCGAAAATTAACATTAAAACAATTGTTTTTTTTTGTCATTTGTCAACGGAAAGTTTGTGTTTGTCTCTGTTATTCTTTGCATGCACAAGATTGTGCATGCAAAGAATTCTAATCAGGGACTTATTTACTAAAGTAAAGATTCTAATCAGGGACTTATTTACTAAAGTAAAGATTCTAATCAGGGACTTATTTACTAAAGTAAAGATTCTAATCAGGGACTTATTTACTAAAGTAAAGATTCTAATCAGGGACTTATTTACTAAAGTAAAGATTCTAATCAGGGACTTATTTACTAAAGTGGTGCACCAGGTGGGTGCAATTAATGACAGAAAACCAGTGGAACAGAAGACCAGTGGGCTCAGGTAAGAGCTGAGTACCCCTGATGTAAAGGTTCGCATTCTTTTTTCCAATTATTAAAATTAACATTGGATACATTTGCTCAGTTAAGAAAACGCGTAGTTGTTTTTGTCATTGGTCAAATTAGGTCCGCAATCTATTATTAATACAAAGATAAAGACCAGATGACATTTTACATTAAAATTGTATTTGGTCAAAGTACAAAGCATTAAAGGTGTGCAACCTTTCTGTCAACACTGTTTGCATTTAATGTAAATGAGGTACACCGTCATGTTTGTAGATGCACGGCTTGCACATTTGTGGTCTGATCCTAAGGAAAAAGAGGTCCGTGAAGACCAGTGGTGTCCCTCTGTCCTACTCTCCCGCAGTCGACAATCAATCAATTATCCGATCGATAGTCATCTGCTAAGCTTGTACGGCCCACACGCCAGTTCCACCCAGCACCGCAATCAATTTCTTACTTTTCACCTCGCAGTTCACTGGAGGGTTGTCAGATCCTCATAGTTCATACTCCATTCCTCTTCCCCTCCCTCCGCTCCTTCCATCAAGACCCTTCCCACTCCTGTGTGAATGTTTCATTTTTTCCTCCCATGATTTCGAGTTTGGAGCCTCTACAGAGCCACGCAGCTCAGGCTGTTGTGGGAATAGTGTTAAAGAGAGGCGTAACGTTTTTCCCCTAGTTCTCTTACGACTCCCTGGATGAATTTACAATCTTTAGTTGGGCCACCTACTATGATGGAGTGTGGAGTGTGTGTGGAGTGTGTGTGGAGTGTGTGTGGAGTGTGTGTGGAGTGTGTGTGGAGTGTGTGTTTGTGTTTGGGTGTGATGTTTTTGAAGGTGGAGTGGGGAGATTGTGGTGGTAGTGGTGGGGGACATGGAGAGGGGAGGGTAAATGACACTTTTCTTTATCAGTGGTGGCAGGATTACCCAGTGGGTTGTAAAGTCTTGCTGTTTCTCGTCTTTACGCACAGACACATACACACAGACATGCATACATGCACAGACACACGCACGCGCATGGACACACACAGACACACGCACGCGCATGGACACACACAGACACACGCACGCGCATGGTCACACAGCAGACACACACGGACAGGAGCAGAATTGGGGACGTGCCCTGAGGGCAGTTTGTCATCTGAGTCAGCGCGGGTATTGATTGGTTCAATTTGATGTTATTCCACTTTGTCACGGAAATGAGCCGACACTGCAGAACGAAGGAGGATGGGTGTGTTTGTGTGTCAGGGAGTCGGTGAGTTTGTCAAAGGGTGTCTTTTTGTGTTATCTAATGTTTTACATGGTCAGTAACAACATTAGTGGATCGTAATCATCACCACCATCATTACGTTCTCATTATCACTGTCTCACAACATTTTGACATTATCACTACCTCACACTGTCTTGACATAATCATTACGTCATAACATTTTCATTATTGCTACCTCACACCACCTTGATATTTACAGTGCCACCACTTTGACCTTATAACTACTTCATATCACCTTGATATTAACACTGTGTCACCACTTTGACCTTATAACTACTTCATATCACCTTGATATTAACACTGTGTCACCACTTTGACCTTATCACTACTTCATACCACCTTGATATTAACGCTACCTCACAACACCTTGTCATTATCACAGCAATTTCTGCCCTTCCTGTGACACCATGTTTCAATAAAGTACTACCAAGTACATCACAATTTTTCACAATCATTGTCTTCTTTCAGAAGAGGCATAAATACTCAAACGTCTTTTATTTTCCCTCACTTTCTTCAGGCAAAAACATGTCTGATACTTTCATCTACACATAGTCTTTCAGGATATCAGAGCCTTTCTAAAGCCTAAGATGTCTTAATCAAAGATGGAGGTTGAAGGAAGATTCAGAGCCTTAGGGAAGTAGGATGAGGAGAACAGGAAGATATCCTGAGTCTCAGCTCTCGCCTCCGCATTTCTGTGATCTCACATTTGAGGCAAGAAGTTGAGGCCAGCGTGCTTTCCCCCCATCATCTGTTCTAGCTAGCCTTCTTGAGTTATTCTCCATGTTTATCTTGCTAGCTTTATTTAGCCTGCTAATGAAGTGAGTATTTACTTAGCATGCTAACTCCTCGGATGCCTTGTAGTGGTAGTGTAGTTAGCATGCTAGGCCCTTCAGCCTAGTTTGTCTAGCAACTCTCATAATTCTCCTTTAACACAGTTGTGAATATGTTTTAATGATGTAATCAACTCAGAATAGCTTTTTTAGCGTCAACCAAACTTGTTAGCCAACATGTGCAACCTTTCTTTTAGCCATAGTTATCCTTGAAGCATAAGCCCTGTATGATATGCATATATAATAAAAAAAATACATTTTGCGGTGCTCTGGTAGCATTAGTCTTTAAATGTAAGCCACCATGCCACCTAGCTGTGATAATTTAGCCATCAAACTTTAACAAATCAAGGTAAAGAAATAGCCCTAATACCCCATAATTATTTGAGCAACTTTTATTTGAGCAATTGCAAGAGACCATGTCAGGTATTACTGGGAGTAAATGGTAGCGGCGTAAAAATATCACCCAAAAAGATGAATTTAAAGCCATTCTAGGAAAAAGAAAAGCAGAGATATTACAGAAAGGAGATGTAAATCCCAGTGAATTTAGAAATACAGCTCTGGAAAAAATTAAGAGACCACTGCACCTTTTTCTTTCCTTTCCAAAAAAGTTGAAAAGGAAAGTTTTGAGTAAGGAACAGTTCAATTTGCAGTGGTCTCTTAATTTTAACCTTTCTGTTCCTTCCTCAAAACCTTCCTTTTCGACTTTTTTGGAAAGGAAAGAAAAAGGTGCAGTGGTCTCTTAATTTTTTCCGGAGCTGTATATATTGCCCCAGCCAGACCAACCAATCATTCAATGTTGAATTTCATGTTGTGCCACGCAGTTGCAAAGCTAATCCTCAAGCATTGTTTGAACGAACGTTGCGTCCTGAGCCGCACCAGTTGACATCTCTGGAACAAACACTGCGTCCTGAGTATACCCTTCTATTCATTATATTTCTATGAACCCTAGGCCCCATAGCATTGGGAGCGCTAGGCTACATTAGTAGGTAGCGACTGCCAGCATCCATCTCATGCTCCACTAGGCCTGACATTCAGGACCATTAGTGGTTGTGTTGCTAAGGCCTTGACCCACAACAGCATGGGCTGTTAGCCTAACCAGTGATGGAGGGAGGGCGGATGATGCACTGTTTGCTGAAGAGGTTCTCCAACAGTTTCACTTCATGACCCATCATTTGAAGTGTGTCCCAACCCACCATAAGTGTAAATCGGTGAAAACACCTATAAAGGCTAATTATTACAGTTTTTTTCTGATTGCTTAGGCACTATCTTTGAAACTATTTGCTATTTTTGCAAAACTCTACACACTAACCACAAACCTTACACCAACCCAGCAAAACATTATACATCTCTTGCAAAACTCTTCAAACTAAAAATTGTGTTTTTGTGTCAATACAGTACACACAAACCATCATTTGAATAAGCACATGAAGCGCCAACAATGCACTGATAGTATTAATGAAAAACACTTTTGGCTTTTTCTTTTTCTGTGTGCAGGGCATAGCAGATTGCAATAAAGTTTTGTTGTGTATGTAGTACACACACAAACACAGGTATCCAAATTAATAACAACAAAAGTTGTGTATTCCGAACATAACACACCATCAATTCATATTATGGGAACATTTAGGGAAAATAAAAAGTTATTTAATTTCCCCTAAATGTTCTACCACTCCTCAAACAAAAAAAGTGCAGTACAAGAAAACAAAAACATGTGTGCTAGAAAATAAAGAGCAGAAAAAGATTTGGCTATATCTCGCCTTTCTAGGTCTGGTCATAAAACTTCATCCACGTCACATGCGATTTTGTCTTGAGCTAGGCAGTGTGGAAAGTATTGCCTGCAGTGCTGTATCCAGGCCTGGAATGACCCCTGATCGATGTCTCCACAAGCCTTTTCCACTGCCTGTAGAAGGGGTAAGCACCTTCCAACACCATGAAGAGAAGAATTCTCCAATAGGATTTAAGAACGAAGAGTATGGGGGGAGATTGCGTACCATGAAAAGTGGGTGACCTGTGAACCAATTGCGGACCACAGCAGCCCAGCGGAAACTCACATTGTCCCCAGTGATAAGGTACCTGAGCTGCTCTGGCCCCTGGTCATTAGGGATTAGTCTGCTTTGGAGGGTGTCCAGAAATGGGATAATGTGTAAACTAACATTATCCCAGATGATAACATACCTGGCCTGGATGGGAGAGAGACGTTGGACAGATGAGACCGTTTGGGTGGATGATAGAGAAGAATGTGGAGGAATATGGATTGAAGGGGAGTGTATCGCTTGGCTGTTTCCAATGCCAAATGTTGACGTGAGGATGTTAGAGAGTAAGAAAATGTGGGAAAATGTGGAAAAATGAGAGCGTTTGGGTGGATGATGGAGAAGAAGGTGGAGGAATATGGTTTACAGGGGAAGGACGTCGGTCAGCAGAGTGGCAGCTGAAATCGTCAGGTATCGTCTTGATCTGCAACACAACCAGGAGGACATTGGACAGGGACAGCAACGAGTCTTTCAAGCCTGGTACTCCGGAGGTGTGGGCCAAGACCTCATGTCCTCCTAAGTTTAAAACAGGGCAGGAGACAGGGAAAATTCAGAAAATGCATTCCTTAGATCTACAAGGATTTATAGTGGAGAAAGAGAACTGACCCTACACCCCCGGCACAATAATATAGCAGCGTATTGCCAGCAGGGCAAGGGAAATATATAACTGTGTGTCATCAGCATAACAGTAAAAATTGGCATTATGATTCCTGATTACATCACCCAGAGGCAGCATTTATAGTGAGAACAATAATGGGCCCAGAACCGAGCCTTGAGGAACACCAAAACATACCTTTGATTTGTCAGAGGATATGCCATCCACACATACAAACTGATATCTTTCAGATAAATAAGATTTAAACCAGGCTAGAACATGTCCACTCTCATCATCTCATTATCTAAAATGTTTTCATGTGTCAATGTGGAAAGGCAATAGGCGAAATAGTTTAGCAATGTGGAGACCAATGTTTACAATTTTGCAAAAAGTGAGTTATAAAATTACAAACCGAGTGTAAAGCAGAGAACGCGCATTCTGTTTGGCACACTTGATAAATGCATTGGCTACAAGTGTTAATGGTTTCAGAGATAGTGCTTCAATAATCACTGTTAGTGTGGAAGCACTCAGAAAAAAAACTAATACAATCCTTCTCAAAACATGTAACTGATTGTAAGTTTATGAATGAGTTATTGTGTGACCAGCTTCATTCAGGTTGACATTGTATAGTAGTGGCCTTTTGTAACAATGCAGAGTTGTTTTTCAGTAAAACAGCTTAGATGGTGGGTGTGGTGCTGTTTGTACATCTGACGCCCTGGTTTTGACAGCAGAGAGAACAAGTTGCTATTTTCAATAGTTTCCTGCCATCCTGTGCTCTTTTACAGGACTAATGCAGTGTTATTATGCTCAAACACTATCACAAAATCGTTAGAGGTCTGATCCTATTACTTTACTTTTCATTATCGTACATTCCTCATGATTACAGCCTATTGTAGATTTAGTTTGTCCAGCCTGCCAGTTGTGCGTTATACTATGTTTTGTTACAGTGCAATCCCATGATCCACCAGGACCCCTGTCTTAGGTTCCACAGTTTGTTCAGCTGAAGGTAATGAAGGGAATTGGAACACTTGAGACATGACAGTGTACAGCTGGATAGATGTATGTGTGTCTGTCTGTGTGTGTCTGTGTTTGTGTAATGCATTGGATTATGTTTATGTGTATCTGAGAGGTGTTCTTAGTTTCTGTTGTGGATGGATGCTTTCTGTTGATATTTGCAGATGAGGGACTTATGTTGTGTTTTTATCTTATCACACAAGTGTATGGTAGAGATGGTGTGGGTAAGTCACTTTGTGCCTGTGTGTGTTTGTGTGAAAGACTGTTTTTGTGTGTGTGTGTGAAAGTCTGCATGGTTTTATGTGTGTGTGAAAGTCCTGACCGCGGTAGTGACAGGAGCCGCCAAGGGTGTCTTGGGATTCTGGGGAGGGGTTGACGACCTCTGACCAATGACCTCCAACCCCTGCCTCTGTCATTCTAAAGGACAGATGTCTGTTCTTCGGCCCTATGATGGGCCTTCCATAGTCACCTGACCTGATTTATCACTTCTGACTCGCTTCTTTCAGGGTGTCCGCAGGTCCTTAAAAAGTCTTCAATTAATTTATCTAAATAAAAGGCCTTCAAAGTCATAAATTGTCTTATTTTGTCTCTTTAAAGGTCTTAAAAAGTATTAAGTTCTGTTAGCATTGTGAAAAGGTGATGCAAAAAATTGTGTGGTTGGTGAATGCATTTTAGCTATGGTCGCGCACAGAAAGGTACCCCGAATTCAGTCAGAATGTTAGATGTCAGCAAGACACTTGTGACGGTTGGCTGCTTTTCTTCCAACGTGGTTGTTGATGAGGTAAATGGCTAGCTAGTACCAAGCTATGTCATTTAGCTACATAGTAGACAGTGGTGTTTAAACTTCCCACAAGAAGCATGGGAAAGTGCAAATGCAATCAGAAGTTGTTGGACAGCAGCAACTTTGCTTTGGGGTTGAAATCTGTTGAATGGAAGGAAAATGAAGGCCATTGTGTTTTTTGCAAGAAATCTTTCCAACTTTGCACTAGCGGAATTAAATCTGTGGAATCTAATATGAAGTGTGAGAAACACAAAAACAACAAAAACGCTGCGAAAAGCCTCCAACAAACGCCTGGAATCTCTGTTTCTTTTGGGATGTATCACAGACAATGGTCCCGCGAAGTACAACCAGTAGGGTAATTGTTAGCAGTAGGCTTACTACTCTAACAACCGTGGCTATGACAGTCGAATTGGTGTCCTTATGTAATTTTTGTGTGGCATTAAAAAACTCTTGCTGAGCAAGCTAAAAAAATTTAGCTTGCTGAAAGCTGCAGATACCGTGTTTTTTCCATTGAAACTTCTAACTCTATGCTACTTTCCACTGCAGCTTTTTCTCTAAATCAGGGCTATGGAACCAGAAAGTAGAATTTCTGCAATAACTGGACAGATCAGTAAATAATCACACTGTGTGTGCGTTCTAAATGATTATGAAAGACACTGCATTCAACTACACATATAAAACCTTGAACAGTCTCTCTACCTTTCATATTCATGTCCCCTCTGCTCCCACCTAATACAGCCTGGTTCTCTCCATCTCCGTCCCGCCATCATTCCAGCCTGATTTGTTTCCACCAGAGATCACATTCTGATATGTGCATGGAGAGGAATAAACGTGAGGAGAGGGATCACACAGCTGGAGGAAGAAGATGACGAGAGATCACAGAGGAAGAGAAGAGGAATGATGCTCTCTCCCTACTGCTGATAGATATAAGGGAGACACACACAAAGAAGAGCGAGAGAGAACGGGGGAGGGTGTGAGAAAGTGAGTGAGTGGGGGGGGCGCAAAAGAGAGAACTCTCAATCCTTCCATAACAAAGCCCTTATCTACAATACAGAGAGATGAACCTAGGGAAGAGTATATGATGTGGCTGGATCTGGGGTGCTGACTGAAAATCAAACAGACCCTGCAGAGACCCAGGAGAGCGACACAGCTAGTCCCAACCAAACAATGAGAAAATTAAAAAAAAAACTATTTGACACATTGAAATGAATCAACCAAAACCGAAAGCAAATTGAAACACTACCTAGAACTATACAGAGAGTATACAGCTGCAGAATACCAGACCACCGTGACAGACTTGAAATTAGGAAAAACTTTGACTACGTTCAGGCTCAGTGGGCACGGCCTTGCTGTTGAGAGCTGCCATTACCAGACATGCCTCTCGAGAGAACTTTTGAACTGTGTCCACACAGCCCACAAAATGATGTTGAAACAGGGCTGTGCTTCCTAACTTCCTGCAAATGTATGACAACAGTAGAGAAACATACTGTTTTTCCCTGAGGTTACGCAGAGCCACAATGAATTTGAAATCAAATCAGGCGTCAACAAACTCCTGCATCCATTAGAGAAAATACTGCGAGGTACAATCATGGCAGCAAAAATGTTGACCTGTTGACATGAGAAAAAGGCAACTAATGGAACATAAGCATTGTTAACCTAACCAATATTCAGCATTTTGTTTTCCCTTGTTATGCATTCTCATTTTTATTTGCACATTTTGACTTCACTATACATAGTTCATAATATCACTGGAATCCTCCACCTCTACTTCACCGTTCCACTTCTCAGACAGGAGTTTTCCACTGGTAACCACCATCACACACACACACACACACACACAGTAGACTCACACAGGCACACACACTTACACCAACACAATACACTCACACAGTCACACACGTCATTCAGTGCACTGTGCTTCAGGGAAAACTGTAGTGACGTGCAGTTAGCAAATTACGACATACACACACACACACACACACAGTATACACACACAGGATAAATACACACGCCGTACCCACGCTTTCACTCACACACACTTCACCACAGGGTGTAGCAGAGTTTCCTCATAGGGTTTTTAGCTCTAATTGTGTGTCCTGGTTGACTAAGACGATTTGACTCATTTAGGTGTTTCTAGTTATTTCTGTGTAATTGACTGTCCTATGCTTGTTTCTGCTTGTGTCTAAAGTATTTTCCGGGGTGTCATTCTGTCTTTGAGGACAACAGTTAATCCTAATTGGTCTTTGGAGTCACACTGGGTAAGATCACCTGCAATTGACAATAAAGTATTGTTCATATGTGTTTCTCTATGTGTGTGTAAACAGTATATAGTTCCAGGCAAAAGTTTGGACACACCAAACTTTTTTTGTCACACAGCGTGACTTGAGGTTGTCCAC
>JACXGI010010241.1:0-20134 GCA_016801175.1 Esox masquinongy
GGGGGGGGGGGGGGGGGTCCTTTTACTCAACCAACACATCCTAAGGAACAGACCAACCTCGTGGAACTCAAGCGGAGTTTGGTCTGCCCACACCCTCAGGGCGTAGAACACGAGGGAGCGAATTGTCTCACGGGAAAGGGGAGAGTCGGTTGTGGGGTACGAACTCAACCTGGAGAGAGATTTGTTGGAGAAAGATGGTGAGAGAAGCTGTATGAGTGTGAGTTCTACAGAGATGTATTTGAAAGACAGTGAGAGAACATTTAGTGGCGTGTGTTCTGGGGAGGATGAGAGTGTGCTGTAGGGATGACGGTTAAGAGATAAGTTGCCGATTAGGTGGTTATGTTGATCTCTGGCTGGAGGAAGGATAAGCAGTGGTTTATTGAACCTCCAGTTGATGCTCCTTCGTGACCAGGTGGTTACAGCCCTCTTCCTCCTCAGGCTCTGCCCTTCCAGGAGATGATTGACCTGTGATTTTGGCCCCTCCCCTTCATCTGGCAGTGAACATCGCCGGGCTTGCATCAGAGCCAGCGTCTCCTCATCTGAGAGAGAACAGAGGTAGGAGAGGTACAAATGAAAAAGGAATGTATTAGTGAGAGGGAAAGAGAAAGGAAGACAAAAAGAGAGCATGTGGTGGGGAGAAAGAGAAACACAGAGAATGCATAGGCCTACAGTAACCCAAATATTGTCAATCCTCTATATTTCCTCACCTGCCACTCCTGTCTCCTGGAGGCCCGCAAACCTCTGCATAGCTCGAACAGCCTGAGTGACGGCTGTCCAGGCCTGTAGCTGTCCGGTGGAAGGGTCCGGGGGTGGGAGGTAGCCATACCTAGTCAACCAATCCTGTGACGGCAAAAGGATAAGAGGTCTGCTAAATGTATTGAGAGGCATCATAGCAGGTAAGTAGAAAAGTTATGACTAGTGCTACGTGCAGGCATGAATACATTGCAACACTGTCATAAGTTGCAGAAGTGGTAGTTCTGAGTAGGTAAAGACAGGCTAAGTGAGGATAAATAAACAGCAGTATAACTGCTGTTAACTTTGGTCATCACTATTATTATTTAATTTGACTATTTTCACTATTTTCACTCATCATAAGTGAGTAAATAAATAAGAGCAATTCGTCATTTGTGGATGTACAACCTTATGTTTAGTCCTAATCGCTTCCGCATTTTGTCTCACCACCAGTCCGGGGTTTTCGTCGTCCGTGGGGGTAACGGGAACTCGGTGAGCATCTGTCGTGGCAGTTGTGGCAACTGTCGAGCCTTGGATCCCGGTCACGGACGCGGTCAGCATGCACTCCCACACGCACAGGAGGAGAAAACTCCACGCCGCTATCCCCATCCCGCTGGAGTTCACATTATTTCATTAAAACTTGGAAAGCGAAGCTGGACGTGAACGTTTATTGCCTCTGGTAATATCAGTCACACGACGCTCATGGAACCGGCTCTCCGATGTGTCACCCGTCTTGGTGTTCGGGTTGACTGTGAAGAAGAAAGATAGGCCTTGACAGGACTGGAGCCCGTCGGGACGTCTGACGCTGCCGGTAAACCGATCACGGAGAAGGACGAGACGGAAAGGGGAGAGGAGAGAGGTAGCCGGCCAGACACGGATTTACTCGTTACCGGTTGACTTCGTTTTGTCTCGGCCTTTGCACGTTGTGCAAATAACTAAAACATGCAGAAACTTAAGCCTACATTACAATAAGTCATATAGAAGCATTGTACGCCGCATGAAAGTTGATCTCCTAATTTATAATTGAAAAAATGACATATGAATAATAAAGCCTATATAAAACATAGATATAATACTGAAAGTATTAATGAAATTATAAATGAAAATGGTTCTATAAGCACATAAACCAATAAATATTACTAATCAGGAGATGGTCGAAAATTTGAATAAAATTAATAGGAGTGGATGGTACGGATATGGAGTGGGGTGTTACTGTGTTCAAGACTGATTTAATTTCAGAAGGAAAGCGAGTGTGTAATCGGGTTGGGTGTAAGCGTGGCTGAGATCCTTCAATTTAATCAGTAGGTGTCATTTAGTTAAAGGGTGTAAAGAGAAGGATGGATGGATGAAAGGAACGCAGGGGAAGAATTGTAAAATGGGATTAAAGTGAAATGGGGGCTCAGTCATTTTCTCGAGGGACAACTAGATGGAGCAGGGGGGGAAATAAAAGACGTGGTTTCTCCTCACTCTCTTTCAAGGGTAAAATGAGAGAATCAAGTAATGAGTATCCGTAAAGACAGAGAAAGATGGGGTACTGTATACTAAATGAAGGGGTATAGTTATGTGAGTAGGGCTGGGAGGGTGGGGTCGTGTGTTGTCAGGTTGAGTAATGAAAGTGCAGTGAACGCGGGTCAGTAATTAATTGATTCGGTAATTATTTTCGGTTCCAAACATGCCTCTACTTGGACCCCACCATCTGTTTCAGTGCGTGCTGTGAGATCCGACACGCACGAATGGTTCAAACATCCTCTGTCAGACAATATGGCAGAGAAACACGTTATCTATTAAGTAAAGTGTTTATGCCAAAGTACATGCCGCCTATCTACTAGTAAAGAGGTGGTTTGAATCGGACGTACATAATAAAAGCTTTATGATGCATCTTTACACCAAAACTGGAAACGTAACTAAAAAAGTGCAACATGCGCCCAAGCCACATGCACACATTTCTTAAATATAGCACACACACAAACTCAAAAATAGTCTGCATACATACAAGTTGATTCTAATGACTGATATGACAGAAAGTCGTGCAGTTTATCCCATGCTTACCTTATAGTTCGTCTCCTCCTCTCGCTCTCACGCCACTCTCACTCTGAACAGATGTGCGACTCGCTCGTCCCTCATCATCCCTCCTCATACTCACTCCCTTCCCTCTGTCAAACTCTATAAACCCCCTCCATCCACCGACCCCCCCACCCCCATGTTTCTGAGCTTTCACAATAGTCTTCCTCATACCACCCCCACCCCCACTAAAACCAATCTGTGTGTGTGTGTGTGTGTGTGTGGTATCAATGCAGAAAAAAAGCCTTTTTCCATCCTGTATGAAGATTTACAGCTTCCCGTCTTTTCTTATTACGCATATGGCTTTAAGGTTGTTTTTCAAGGGTTCCACGTCTAATTAAACAATTTCTAATATATATGTATTTACACAAACACACACACACATGGAGCTTATAAGACAATCAAAATGAAAATAACATTTCTAATTAATCTATATTATTATAATAAAACAATAAGGCTCAAAAACGTGTTTGACAGTGCATATAAAAATAAATGTAGTGTGTAACTAAAGCCTCTGTGAGATTAGTGACAGAAACAGCAAGGATAGCGCGTGTGTGTGTGTGTTTGTGTGTGTGTGTGTGTGTGTGTGTGTGTGTCGTCTTGTTCGACCGTGTGTAGTGAGGAGGGTTACTAACATTTTGTTGAAATCCTCTTAACGACAGGATTAAAAAAATTTAAGATAAAGATTGGAACAGATCTCTGTTTAGTTCTCTCTCTCTCTCTCTCTCTTTCTACAAGAGCATTATTCATCTGTCTCAATCTTCACTGACTGAGACAAACAATCTTCAAGTAGATGAGAGCAAGAGGTACAAAGACAAAGGTAAGCAGATCTTGGGGACAATGCAGGATAGCTACACCTGCATCTGATGAAACTTTAAATTGACAGAGAGAAAAGCAGTGAGAGTAAAGTACTTCTCCAGATGCACCAGTGTACTGTGAATGCATACCTGTTCCCCTTTCCTCCATTCTCTCTCGGGGGAAAAGTATGATTGAGAAAAGCACAAGTGGGACTCAATATATTAGGAAAGTCAATCCCCCTTATATGGATCCTAATTTTTAACCAGCGCCTGTCAAAGCTGAGACAAAACGGGATAAAATACCCATCTAGCAGTAAAATGAACAGAGCAACTCATTCAATCCCCTCAATCTGGTTGAACCCTATGGACTATATTTAAATTCCTTGAATCAGTAAAGTTCGATGCCAAACTAGGTTGATAAAATGTAGAAAGTGCTCCCTTGACAACCGGGTCGAGCCACACATAAATGTGTGCGGTGGTCGGGCCGGGTCAAAGGTGACCGGCTGGAGCGGGGGCATGGAGGGTGTGTTCCTAGATCCCTGAAACAGGAAGGATGGGGTTAGATGTGTCAATGGGTTTGTGTGTCTGAGAATCTGCAAATGCCCCAATTGTGGGGCTAAACATGTGGTTGCCCAGGCAACTAAGACACTTTTCGGCCAATCAGCATTGCATGGAGTCTGTTGTTCAGTCAGCACATGGCATTTCTCACAACTGACATCTTTAAAATCTTTCCTTTCTTGTATGTTGTTATGCTCTACAGGGTCTCCCAAACCTCTCCTTGGGCCTCCTCTAAGGTTTCATATTTTTGTTTAAACCCTAAACTGGCACACATGACTCAGTTACTTAAAGCTTTAAAGACTGGTTGACTAATTGCATCAGGTGTAAAACATACTGGGGAGGCCAAAGGAGAGGTTTGGGAAAACCTGATAAAGAACTTTGACAAAATAAGAGTTCTTAGTGGTTTAATTATAGCTCTCACTCTCAGGGTGTTCATTGGCTGAGGCCATTCAGCTGACAAGAAGTCGGTTGAAATTGTTCTTAAAATTACCAGATTAAAGTGAACACTTGTGCATATCGCTTTTTTCTCCACTATAGGTCTGCTTTAAAATTCAGTAGGCCTCTCAGTGCTCAAATCAACTGGCTGAGACAAATGGCATTAACTCTGTACTGTGACTATGTAGGTACTGCTGTTTTTTGCTGTGTATTGTCACAATGAGCGTATTGTCTACCTCATTCCCCTTGTAACTACACATTATGGGCGCAACCTAACCGATAGACATATTCATTCCGGAGAAGCGTTTTAAATAAGCAAATATCGCTCATGTTTCACACAAACTCTGAAGTTTGTTTCAAAGCATGCCACTGTGTGAACATGTGCCCAAGCTTGAGATTAAACAACATCATACAATCTGTTTCCAGCATTTATTCTTAAAGGGTTGGTGTTGCCCAAATCTTCTATCACATAATTAATTATTTTGGTTATTAATGCTGAATCCCAAAAATGATTTTTTAATTGTTTACTTGGGATACTGAGTTAAATGTATACTATTCTTCAAAATCAACAAATTGGTGTTCTTCAAATTGTTGTTATTTTCAAAAGCATATATATTAATTTAGATGATGGGAGACAATTTATTTGTAAATTGGAATTCAATTTGAAATGAATAGCCAGAAAGTCGGTCTTAGTCAAAAGAAGTGGAGATGCCGGGGATTGAACCCGGGGCCTCATACATGCAAAGCATGCGCTCTACCACTGAGCTACATCCCCTACTTACACACAACCGTAAAAAGACAATACATATCCTAAACGTTTGTAGATTTTTAATGTAGTAAACATAAAAGTAGTCAAAAAAAAGTTGATAGTGTGGGATACGATATTATTCATGTTACTACATTGAATTTCTGCAACAAAAAAACAGTAATTTAGCCTACTAAATGTTAACAACTATGTTTAATCTCACTTCCATAAACACCAGCACGAACCAGCATAATCTTCTGCCACCGTGTGGTGCGTGGAGGTATGTCAGTGGGTTCTCAGCTTCCGGTCCTTGAAGAAGACTTAGCATTATTAGCATTAGCATAGCCCTCTTACTAGGGTGGCGTTAGATGAAATACCATGGCTGACAAAGCGCAAATACAAGAGGCAATTAAAACACAAGGAGAAGTCGTGCGGAAACTAAAGACAGAAAAAGCAAGCAAGGAACAGGTCAGTATTGATGGCCAAGCTCGATGTCACGATTTATTGAAATGCATGCGTGACGTCCTTATGCCATAAGCTAACGGTAGCTAACTATCTGGCTTGCCATGCCTTAGACTTGCCTCGCCGGTTCACTGTCAGATGAATGAATGGCAAAACATAGTTAGTTCCATTAAAATAAGCATGTCATTGCCATTGAAAATGATGTATAATATTCTTATGCACGTAACGAATACGTTTCCCACAACATACAGCAAACCGTCAATCCAAGCTGATGCAATCTCCCTGTAATTTGTCATTGTACGGTATTGTAAGGTGTTTAGCAAGCTATATAGGTAGCTATGTGCAGTAATTTTTATAGCATGCGGAATTTGTAGAATTGAACATCACACAGCCAATGAATTCCTGGCTGAATGTTTTACGGAATCTTCCTAACTGGGCATTCACTTTCTCTTCCACACACTTTTCTTTTAACTAGGTTAAGGTTTCCATTAACTTAAGGATATTTTTAACATTTAAAAACTAGAAAGTTAATGCGACAATTCCCGGTCATCTGGCCAAGTTAACGATGTGTTTGGGTTAATATTTCTACATATCCCTGTGTGTCTACCCGTCACCGTGTTCTTCCAGTTAACAAGCTTGTATCGATTGAAAACTGCTGGACGTTAAAAAAAAATACAAAAATCTAGCCCCTAACGGTCTGTTAATAATGTTAATAACCCCTGCGTGAGCTGTCCTAGTATCTGTTGTTGCAACGAATTGCTTCACGTCATTATATCAGTGATCGGATATTTTGAGTTGTCGACATTCTCATTTGCGCATCATTAGGTATACGGACTTGTATTATCATTCACAATCTTTCCTAGGTATTCCCAACCTGACGAGTTTATATAGAACGTGCTCTGATGCCACCGTGGCTTGAAAATAATTTGAGTTACTTGAATGTATTGAGGTGGGAAGTTTGTCGATGTTTTTCATCTTTATGTTCGTCTCCACCTATGCAACGATCCGCAGCTAAGGATATCTTCGAAGTAAATATCCGATCACTGATCGGGGCTAATTCCTAAGTTGCTGCCGAATCTAGAATTCACTAACATTATTTTGCGTACATACTGTAGTATAACCTGACTAGCTTTTCATTCTGGAATACTTTTCACGTGATTATTTTCGCCACTGTTTGGCTTAGAGATCTGGCAACAGATACGTAATTATTTCCATATTTAGAACATGTCTCTTACACCTGTAAATGTTGCAATTATAATTTTTGCCACGTGGCTTCTGTCAAATAAACCCGAGTCAATGGAAACCTGCCTTAAGTATATATATTATTTTCATTTACCTTTGTGTATGCCAGGGGGCTGGACCTCACTGACTCTCAACACCTTCCTACACCACCAGGCCAGGGTCGTGTTCAGTAGGACACAGTAGTGATAGGGTTGCTCACCACTTTTCTCCTGTTCTTCCTGCTCGATGCCAACTACCCTGTTTGGGCCAAATCATCATCTTCCTCACATCACTACCGATTGTATTTGCCCTGCATTTGGATGGGATAACCCTTCCGTCGCCCGGAACTCTCTGTGATTGGACAACATGGCTTGGTGGACTTTACCATTGGACTGTACTGCTGCCCTGCCGCTGCACTCTTGAACGGCCATCTTGATTTTTTTGATTTTGCTTTTTGTTTTTTTCCCCTCCTGGGATGAATGCGTTGGGTGTGGTGTCCCGGCGTCTTTGTGTGGGTGCGGCTGGCCGTGTGTCTGGATGGTCTGCCCACTCTCTACGCCCCTTCAATGGGATCACGGTGTCTCAGGTAGGACCCTGACAGGAGGCTTGGAGGGGGGGGGGCTGACTGGCTGTTGATCTTTTTGAGGTCTTGGTAAACACTGGCGTAACAGGGTTTGTTTTTCTTCCTTAGATCGATGAGGAAGTTGCAAAACTGTTAAAGCTGAAGGCTCAGCTTGGAGGAGATGAAGGCAAACACCAGTTCACTCTGAAGACTGCCAAGGTAAATCCTGCTACCAGGAGGAGTGCCTCTCTCTGCCAGCGGATGATCTTTTAAGAGAACATGCTACGTGTTATTTACTACTTGTCCAAATCATTAGGTGTTGTATTGCTTACGCGCTCTTTTTTTTCCCCGTCTTCCTCCATACGTCTGTCAGGGCACCAGGGACTATAACCCCAAACAGATGGCTATCAGAGAGAAAGTGTTCAACACCATCATTGGCTGTTTCAAACGCCATGGAGCTGAGACCATTGACACGCCCGTGTTTGAGCTGAAGGTAAGTCGGTGGTCACACATCCACGCAACACTGTTGATGAACAATAGAGAGTGGTGAACCAGCTCTGATTTTGTGTAATGTCAGGATTTCATGCCTAAGTTGATCATTTATTGTAATCTGTCGTTTTGAAGGAAACACTCACCGGAAAGTATGGAGAGGATTCTAAACTCATCTATGACCTGAAGGACCAAGGGGGCGAGCTGCTCTCCCTTAGATATGACCTCACTGTATCCTTCCAGTAGTTACTGTCCCTTAGATATGACCTCACTGTATCCTTCTAGTAGTTACTGTCCCTTATAACCTCACTGTACCCTTCTATTCCAGTGTTTCTCAACCCTGCTCCTGGATGCCCCCTGCCCTGCATGTTTTAGATCTCTTCCTGCTCAGTCACACCTGATTCAAATGATCAGCTCATTATCAAGTCCTTCATGAGCTACATCAGGTATGTTAGGGCAGGGAGAGATCTACAACATGCAGGGCAGAGGGGCGTCCAGGAGCAGGGTTGAGAAACACTGTTCTAATTACTGTGCCATAGATATGACCTCACTGTATCCTTCTAGTAGTTATTTTCCCTTAGATATGACCTCACTGTATCCTTCTAGTAGTTACTGTCCCTTAGATATGACCTCACTGTATCCGTCTTCTAGTTCCCTGTTTTTTTCCATCAAAGCCTCTTCAGAAAACCATTTGTGAGGTATAACCAGGTTCTGACCCAATCAGCTGTCTGCTAGTCCTTGACCCCACCCTGTTCCAGGTGCCCTTTGCCCGTTACCTGGCCATGAACAAGATCTCCAACATCAAGCGCTACCATATCGCCAAGGTCTACCGCCGCGACAACCCTGCCATGACCCGAGGACGCTACAGGGAGTTTTATCAGTGTGTAAGCATCGGAGGCGGTGCCACGGATGACGTGTACAACCCGGTGTTAGACTGTTGACATCTACTAAAACACTTTCCTGTTGTGGCGTGTGTTGCCCCCCCCCAGGATTTTGACATTGCTGGCCAGTATGACCCCATGATCCCCGACGCCGAGTGTCTGAAAATCGTCCACGAGATCCTCAGTGAGTTGGAGCTGGGAGACTTCCGCATCAAGGTAGGTCAGAGGTCCACGCCTCAGCGGCATCATGTAGTCAGGGGTGTGTCCTCCTACTCCTCTTAACCCCCCCCAACCCCTGCAGGTGAACGACAGACGTATCCTCGATGGAATGTTTGCGGTGTGTGGCGTGCCGGACGACAAGTTCCGCACCATCTGCTCCACGGTGGATAAACTGGACAAGGTAAAACACCCAACCTGGTTCCCCCATTTTACAAAGCAACGTGTTGCCTGGCAGGGACCACGTATTAAGGAGCCATGACTCGAACCGGCTCACTTCCTGGGTTCCTCTAACACTGTCCCTTTAGGCGCTTTCAGATCTCCTTTTGCTCCTCTCTCTAGATGTCCTGGGAGGATGTGAGGAGTGAGATGGTGAAGGAGAAGGGTCTTTCTGAGGAGGCCGCAGATCAGATCGGACAGTATGTCGGCATGCAGGGTGAGGACCTCGCCTTTTTCAGACGCACACAAATCATGACAGCTACCCTGTCCCCCTGTGTGACCCCTGACCCTGTCTGTGGTTGGTTGTCTTGCAGGGGGGAAGGACCTGGCTGAGCGCCTGCTTCAGGATGCCAAGATGTCGCAGAGCAAGCAGGCATGTGCCGGCCTAACCGACATGAAGCTGCTGTTCAGCTACCTGCAGCTGTTCCAGGTCACAGACAAGGTGAGGGGTCAGAGGTGATGTGGTGAAAGCCCATCCAACAGCCTGCTCTGTGGGGGCATTTCCATGGCAACGAATGACAATAGTTTAAGTAGCAATACAGTAGATGTTGCCTTTTACCCAGTACCGGATTAAACAAGGGTCTGGATTCAGTGACAGACATTAACTTAAATGGGGGGACACGGGGCAGACCTCCATCTTAACCTGTCCTCCCCTGCTATCAGGTGTTGTTTGACCTCTGTTTTAACCAGTCCCTCCCCCTTTCTCAGGTGGTGTTTGACCTCAGTCTGGCCCGTGGGTTGGACTACTACACGGGTGTGATTTACGAGGCCATTCTGACCCAGAACGGCCCCATGCCCGCCCCTGAGGCGGGCGAGAAGGGCGAAGAGGGCGTGAGCGTGGGCAGCGTGGCAGGGGGTGGCCGTTACGACGGCCTGGTGGGAATGTTTGACCCCAAAGGCAGGAAAGTCCCATGCGTGGGGGTCAGCATTGGCATCGAGAGGGTCTTCTCCATCTTGGAGCAGAAAGCTGAGGTAAGAGGGTGGGGTGGGGGGCATGGCCAATCTGAAGTCTTCAGCCAGCTCTCCCACAGGCTGCTCTGTTCAGAAGTCTGAGACTGTGTTGTGGTCTGACTCCTCAGGCGTCGGCAGAGAAGGTGCGTACCACAGAGACTCAGGTCATGGTGGCCTCTGCCCAGAAGAACCTTCTGGAGGAGAGACTCAAACTCACTGCTGAATTGTGGAACGCTGGGATAAAGGTGGGTGGAGGTGTGTGTGTTTTAAACTGCTGAAAAAGCTGCCATTGTGGGCAGTGACCAATCACAAGAGGGCACTGTGTTTGTGTCAGGCCGAGGTGATGTATAAGAAGAACCCCAAACTGCTAAGCCAGCTGCAGCACTGTGAAGACTCTGGGATTCCCCTGGTGGCCATCCTGGGGGAGCAAGAGCTGAAGGACGGGGTTGTGAAGCTCAGAGCCGTCCACAGCCGAGAGGAGGTGAGATTCTCCCTCACACGTGGCGCCAGTCAGGTAAATACGCATCCTTAAATAAAACGCAAACTGATCTCGCTCTCTGGTGTTTCCCAGGTTGACGTGTTGAGAGCAGAACTAGTGGAGGAAATCAAGAAAAGGACTGCCGACATCTAAGTCACCACTTCACCTGACAACAGTGCCCGCCTCATAAACCGACCAGTCCAAAAACAGTTGTTTACCCCAAGTAAACGGGTCTCAACACTGACCACCTGAAACTCACTACATGCCAACAAAGACACTCAGGTTGCCCAAAACTCTCTTATTAGTGGTCCCCTTCAGAAAAGGCAGTGAGTGCTTCTGTACTCACTACATACACACCTGAGTAGCCTTATGTGAAGCTATTGTCTTATGTCATGTACATTCATCAGAGGCGACATTGAAATGTTCACTGTACTATAGCTTCAGTCTTGCATCCAGATCTTAACACACCAAATATATGGAAAATAAAAATGGCTTGTCAACCCACCAATAAACTGATTAATGTGGTATTAACCTCGGCCCGTGTCTGATTTGATTTACAACAAGTGTATCTGACTACAGGCCGGACACATGACAATAGCAACACTGATGGACACAGCACTCCGACGTACCGATACAGAGATGTCAGATGTTCCCAAAGCAGGATCGAGTGCATTTCCCCGTGTGTTCCCCTATTGGAGGCCACGTGTGGGTTCAAGCATTGTGAAGACATGGGGACATGTAAGTGTGACATCCCATTCCTCTGAGATGAAACTGGTCTACAGGGAGAACACTGGAGGCGCAATGACTTGACTAAAAATGCTCAACATCAACTGTGTTAGAAAACATTCCTAATTTATTCAAAAGAGAAACCAACGCGCACACACACACACGGGGCAAAAGGTGGTGAAACATTCAAATGGTAAAGGGGAAGCAAAATCATGCATTTAACTCCATTATAGTGCAAAACAAAATCTAATAATTAACACATAAAATATAATCATAATTAAAACATTAAAACATTAGAGTAGGGTTGCTGGATATTACGCTCTGTAGAGAGCGCCAAGCACCTGCTGGGCCGTTGCTTTCTGCGCCTCCTTCTCAACAGCCGCTGGGTTTGGGCCGGGTAGAGTCTGAACCGTACCGGTGAAGGGCGTGGCCAGACCCGGCACATACACCTGGTAGCCGAAGTACAGGAAGCCGTCCGCCCCGGTGCAAAGATACTGCAGGTGGTAGAGGGGCTCCCCCCGCCCATACACCTCACAAACACCCTGGAGCAGAGTTACCGCGTCCACGGGAGGGAGCTGGGACGCTGCGCCGGGGGAACTGGGCGCGGCAAGCCCCGCCACAGAAGAGGGCCCCCCCACTGCCCGGGAGAAGGGTGGCGGCTGAGGGGTGAGCGGGGGCTCCAGGGAAGGCCGGACGCTGTCGAGGTAGGCGCGGCGGGGTGGTTTGAGGGGAGAGGAGGGGGCTTTGGGGGGTCTCGGCGGCTCGCCGTGCTGGAGCTTGCCAGAAGATTGCCACTTCACAGTGACGGAAAGCCCGAAGCGCTTCTTGAAGGCTGCAGGGGAAGGGAGGGGGCATTTTTAAATCATTAGGGGGGGAGATTAAAGTGTGCCAGTAGTAAGTGTAGAGGAGCGGCCAACACAAAGCTGAAGCTCCATGACGACCCGGGCCTACCTTCAACCAGCACCTTCTTGGCCATGGAAGCCGCGTGATGGGAGGCGTACACAACCGCGGCAGTGGCACTCGCTTCCCCTGGCTCCGAATTCAGGGACACGCCTTCTGCCCCCTCTGACAACTCCCGCAGCACCTGCGGGCGGGACCACAAAACACACGTCAGGAAACTCCCCCTGCCGTGACACCGTCCGTCCAGGACACACCCTGGTTCCCCCCTTGACCTGCAGCAGCTGTTCCTCCCCGGTGCTGGTCGGCAACCCGGCCAGGCAGATCTGCCGTTTCTCCGTGCTGCGCCGGACACTGAGGCGTGCCCCCGGCTCCAGGGCATGGCCGTGCAATGAGCGGATGGCGGCGGCGGCCATGGCGGGGCTGCCGTACTTGGCGTAGGCGAAGCCGCGGTTCTGCCCGCTGAAGTTCATCATGAGGCGAAATTCCCAGAGGGGCCCCACGGCCCGGAAGAGCGGGATCAGCCGGTCCTCAAAGATGTCCCGCGGGATCTGGCTGATGAACACCTCGCAGCCCATCCCGGGGGGGGCACCACACCAGTCTAACCACCAGGTGGGGTAGAGGAGACAGGATTTACCCTACTGTTGCAGACTGCATAAATATTGTGTGGGGCAAAACACACATTTGTCCTCCTCCAAACTGATTCGTCCAATTAAAAGGTTAGATTCATATTGGGTTTTTTGTGTTAGACCAAGCTGATCACAGCCAGTTTTTGTTCATGTTCACCTGTCAAATCTAGAGGAAACTGAATGCTACTCCGATATTAACATCCGCTCTGAGAGATGTTACTCTGGTCACTTCTACAGGCTACTCCTCCTTCGGTCGACACTGAAGTTTGCAGTCACTAACGACTGGGAGCAATGGCAAAAGACCCTTAAGCTTTGACGCGGCCTCTCCTCACTCAAAAATAAATTGAGCTGCTATCTGATAATTGCACCAGCCAAATCCCCCAATGATATCTGTTCATTTCCAGCTATATTTATTATTTTCTGTGTTTACTTGTTCATTTGTTGTTACAGTATTTCTTGTTCTATGTATTTTGTTTTGTCTTGCAATTGAATGTACTTGGCCAGGTTGTCAAAAAAGACAATTGGTTCTTAATAGATTTACCTGATAAAATATTGGTACATTCGGAAACTTTAGTGACTTAAAGTTACTGCATTCATCTGATGAATGCTGGTAGGAAAACTTCACAACCCAATAATAGTACATTTTACTCAAAGTTTGCTAAGTTTTTGATAAAAGGCAATATAAAAACAAGTGCAAGCATTAGTTATAATTCTATATTTTGTTCTATCTGACCCACCAATTGCTTAAGTTTCAATGGGCCCTGGTAAACACACCTTCATTCTAATTAGCTTGTTCATCAGTTTCCTGTAATTCATTTCAGCAGGTGTATTGTCAGTGAGTGATGATACGTGGGCTCAATCTCAAATCGCATACTTGCATACTATATAGTATACCAGATTAGTATGCGACACGATCAGTGTGTCCCAAAGTACAGTACGCAAAAAAAAAAAAAATTGTATGGTCGGATGGTCTATTTCTGGTGGAATTTACGCATCCGTGCATGCTTTTTGGGGTGATAGAGATCACAACCTCTTGCGCAGTAAAAGAGGAGGGGTTTCCACGATTCTCTCGTCATTTCACTTTTTTCACAGTTATCGTAACCTATATTGATAGTTATTGTATCAATCTCATTGACGAGTGAAGGAAAAACGAGCGTTGTTGTGCCATGAAATGAAAAAGTTTTGGCAGTGTAAAGTTCGTCTTCTGTCTCGCTAGCAGTTGTTCAATTCTTATGACTTCCAAGTAGTATGATACTAGTATGACTGGCTTGTAAGCTTTTAAAACGGCCAGTGGCAAAAGCCATACAGCTCGTAGCTGCTTGTGGTGGAAGAACACTTCATAGGAAACGCTAGGCAGTTTAACACAATGCTTAATGGTGTCTAGCTAAATATTCAAACTTGGCGTGATGTTAATGCGTGACAAAATGATCTAATATTGAGTCGCAATTTTCTGACGAGGTAGTAAGTCTCAATCTGTCCCAATACCGGCTTACTATAAACTAAACAGTACGTACTTGTAATACGCATCAGCCTATACGATTTGAGATTCAGACGTCGTTCTGATCTGCTACTTTGTTGCATACGAGTATGCACGTGATACCCAAGATATCACCTCATGCATTTGCATGTTTACAATATTGAAGGATGATCTCTCAACAACATATAGGTAAGTCAAGCGTGGCAAAAGCAGGAGAGTATTTACAAGGCCTGTTGAAGGTCACGGAGATATGACTAAAATGTTACATCCAAGTTGAGTCCTGTTTTCTCTCTATGTCCCCTGCTGTGTAGTGGCATAGCGTCGTGACGCTGGGCCGGGGTGCAGGCTGACCTTAAACGCCCGGGTCGAAAAATTACGATGCGGTATATACGCACGTGACGCTGATCATGGCGTAGAATAACCTCGACAGTCGACGTCTGAATAAGATGGCCAAATAGAACAGCATAAAATAAAAAAGCAAACAAATATTTATCAGAGGCCAAGCACGGGCCCCCTACCCACCGCGGGCCCTGGTGCAGCCGAACCCCCTGTACCCCAGTAGCTACGCCTGTGTTGCCGTGTTAGTTAGACAGCCACAAGGTAGCTGCTCACCATCGGGCGGTCCTCCATATTTCCTCTGCCCATTGACCTGGTTCAGCTTGATGCCCGTCTCCTGCAGCCAAATCTCCAGCGCTTTTAGACGTTCCGGATTCAACACCTGAGACAAAAAGAGACATTTGACCTTTCAAACTGAATTAGCCAATTTACCAAAGTCCTTGGACTACTTGATGAAAGGCAGTTGGGATTGGTGGATCAATAGTTAATACACCCGCCACATTGATTAGCCAAGTTGCGCACTTCATTAAACCCAAGAATTGCGTGATTATTTAAAACATGTTTTTGGGTGATTAGGCTATGGATCCTGAAGTGTATGGAACCATTTGTTTTGCGTGAAACAAGAAACACTAATAATATTGTCCACGGTGGAAAAACGAACGAACTGCTTACAAACACGTAGGTCTATATGGCAATGTATCAAAAACAACAAATGGTAAAAACCCGAACCCGTAACTTTAATTTACCTGACTCGAAAACTTTTCCATCATCACAGCATTCAAAATTCTTTCAAACTCCAATCTCCTACTAATTAGTGTGGTACCACCGTGAAAACACGTGACCCCAGGTAAAAAGCGATTGGATCACTGGTGAGGTCAGGCGCGTCGGCAAAAATGTATAAATGAGTCCAGTCCCAAGACCATTCACCCGAGGGCCACAATTTGAAAACTTCTACCTTAGTTATTGGTTTCAAAGACAAAATAAGAGACAGCCGATGAAGGCATACAGTGCATCCATCCCCAAACGACCCACTACACACTTGACCTTTTGAATGGGTTCATGATGGGTGGTGGTGACAAACGAGACAGGCCCAGGTCATTTCTATGCACTTTTTGCGAATAGCTAGTGCTTTTTTAAGTAACTGCGATGTGATTGTCATACGTTATTGGCGACTGAAAGGTTATTTTACAACACAAGTCTAAACTCATTTGTAGAAGAGTCCTTTTCGGAAAAGTTTTCCGGATGCACCTGGTTGCAACAGAGTGAATTCAAGACTGACGTGCCCGTAAACATACCTTATTACGGAGCAAACGTCGTCTTCGTTCATTGTGGTAAAGGTTAGGCTACTTGCCTGCTGCTAATGAACAAGGGATTCTGAAAGGTTCAGTTATGGTAAAGGATGCAACTACGATTTTCTCTCACCAGATGTCAGCATTTTCCCAACTCTGTCGTTAGAACTGTGTCTCCTCAGCACACACGCTGACATAATTCTCCAACGTTTTTTGGTACCCGGGGCAGTGGTGACGTGTTTGCAACTCACTTGAATGTCTTGTCGCGGAGGTATCTGAATAGAGGGCTTTACGGCAGGGGTATGTAGTATAACTCCAGATGCTGGATCCCCGAAACGCGTCTGTTTTTTTCCAATCTCCTTCCTCTAATCAGGAATAGATTTAGGAATACGAGGAAAGTGCATTTAACTGCCCGGTAGAAACAAAACCTCTTCAGAACCGACTACCTTATTTTGGTTATTTTGTTGCGAGCATAAGGCTGGGCAGGGTAGAATAGGTACGTTGGAGTTATTTTTCAACACCTCAGTGAACTGTGTACTGAACCACTGTTCAGTAGAAGATTCATTCAAGTTTATCACTTTCGCGCAAGAGAGAATCAGTGATTTAGGCTAACATGAAGTCGGAATGAAAACCCTTCACCCTCATCACAAATGCTTAATAGTTGTTAGATGTCGTAATGTCCCGAAGAACTGTAATTTCAAAAGTTATTCTGGAGGCAAATATGTGTGCCTTCTCTTTTAGGTTTTAATTGGTATTTTCAAAGCCAATTCGCTAGATTGCATTCATGATGAAACATTTCCCACTGAGCAAAATAATTTGAAAGACGTGTTTTCTACGTCTGTTCAACCCCTTTTCAACCGGGAAGACGTATTTTAAACGCCTTTTGCTCAATTATGACACAGCTATAATCTTTAAATTAATAAACCTTTTTAAATGGCTGTCATTTAAGCATACATAATCAGCATAGAATGTGTCATAAATATTATTTACCTTCAGAGGAAGTATCTCAGTGAATATGTTCAACTTAGTTAAACATTATTCTGAGATGTCAGTGTGTGGACGGCAAGAGACATGCCAGTTAAAGGCCCAAATATACTTCACGCAAAGTACGTGTACGCATATGCAGGATGGCTTCCACACGTCCTGTGTACTTTTGGTCCGTATTTTGTGCACGTCTCCCTAGGCTTTGAGTGTACGCATACGCAGGTGCAATACCAACAGAAATTGTGGGGAAGTATACCCAAAATCCTCTGAGGTTCTGTGAGACTGAAACATCGAAGTAGTAGTACACAATGAATACGTTTAATGGTCTAATGCACCACCTTCGTTGGCGTCGCTGCCGCTCTTTTTTTGTCATTTTCTTAAGACATACATTAATAACATTACCTCCTCTGTCGCCATGTTTATTGTGGTTGTACAAAATCAGCTGTTGTCAACGTATTTCCGAGTAGGTAGAAAATGTTTTGTCACACACTGCCTCCTTGTGGACATAGCTTTTAAACATCCGTTTAGACATAAAGTACACAGTGGAGCATGTTAGCAATGCTGCTTGCGTAGCGTTCGCGTATGTACACACCCGAAACTGGAGTATATCAAGACTTTACACAGAAAATTGAGTGAATGTGACAAAGGATAAATATTTGGACCAACTTAAAAAAATTAATTTATGTATTGCCAAGCACACAATTTGCAAAATCCATCTGTCAACCCGTGGTGGATCGACAGCGAATCTCCACAGACATTTGAGGTCCAAACACCCAACTGTGAGGCCTGTATAGGTGAGAAGTGGGGATGACTCAGCAGATGCTAGACGTACTTCAGCTCCAACCACCACAGCCTCAATCTCATCCACGACTGCAAACACAGCTACAACAACAACCTCAGTAACAGCTTCAACCGAAGCTACAATAATGAACTCAGTTACAGCTTCAACCGAAGCTACAACAACAACCTCAGTAACAGCTTCAACCGAAGCTACAACAATGACCTCACTAACAGCTTCAACCGAAGCTACAACAATGACCAATCAGTTACAGCTTCAACCGAAGCTACAACAAAGACCCCAGTAACAGCTTCGACCAAAGCTACAACAATGACCTCAGTCACAGCTTCAACTGGTTACAACAACTCCACCTACAACTTTGGCCAATTCTGAAACAGGTGGTGTTCCAGTGGTTTGAACCAGAGTGCCTCCGGCTCTGCAGGAAACAAGTGTGGATCATAATTAGATGACAGCACTTGTTTTTCATTGCGGCCTAAGATGTGCACGCTCCTTAACTTAAAAGAAACCAAACATGCAAGCGAATTAGGAAGCTTTTCTTATTTCTGTTGTTCATTGCAGCCTACTACATTTGCCTGTGATATTCTTTTCTGTAGACCGGATAATTTGGTTATTGTTGAAAAAAATAAACAAGGTAAATTTGTTGACATCAATATTTTCCTATGCTGGAAACATTCAACTGAGTGCTTTCATAGTAAGCAATAAGGTCCCGTCATGAGATAAAGATGGAATTTAGAGGTTGGGAGAAAAAATAATTCAATGAATTAGTGATTCAAGAGAACTGAATCTTTTAAATGAACGGTATTGAATAATTCCGTTCGCTGTAGTGATTTGAAATACCCATCACTAGTTGGAGTTTCACTTAATCAAACATGATTTGGAGGCAAATCTGCCCTGGAGGCAGAAATTAACTTGACTCGTTGACCCAATGAGGAGGGCAGAACTAATGCACTAAATAGACATTTGACCAATGGTCAAATGCCTGTCCTTACACTTGTCCTTTACCCTTACTTAACCCCAACTCTCACCCAATGGGCCGGTTTCGCAGACACAGATTAAGCCTAGTCTAGGACTAAATCACGGATTAAGCCTAGTCTAGGACAAAAATATGGATTGTGAAAACTCCATTGAGCATGTTTTTTTAGTCCTAGATTAGGCTTAATCTGTGTCTGCCAAACAGGCCCTAACAGTTTTAGAATGAACCTTAATTGAGTGATTTCAGAGTTGGAACTTAAGCTCCGAACTCTCCCCCGAGTCAACCAATCATGTTAATTTCTGCCTTCAGGGCAGATCTGGTTTCAGAACACGGTTGAGTGAAACTCCCTGCACCACAGAGCACGGATATGGAGGTAGCCTTGCTTGACAGAGTTTTCTGCGTTCCGCCTTGTCGTGGGATGGTTACCAGGCATCTCTGAGCGTTGCTTTCCTGCTGCTAGCAACTGCCCAGTCACAACAAGCACGTCACGAAAGGTTTTCTCATTCTAAAAAACAATTTTACTGATGCAGAGGACAATTTTAGGATGAGCTGGATTCATCCTCAACCTGGCCGTTTTTTGACCTTAGGGGTGAACTGCACTGCGCCTTCAGAAGACTTTTATGGATTTTTGATTGTGCTTTTTGGTGAAGCTTGTTTAATTCCTGCTGCCAAAAATGGAGAGATGGAAAAAGACTGGGAGAGAGAGAGAGATTTTCCCCTCCTCGTATCGTTCCCGGAGTGCTTTATCTGAAGTATCTCTGAAACAAAGTGAATTACTGTACCTAGACTGGCCCGATAAGAGCCACGCTTCAGCTTAATGAGATGTACGTCTTGGTCCCGAACATTTTTATTGACCGCGGTTTCTGCAGTTAATGCTGAGGTGGATAAGTCCTGCGAGGTTGTCTGCCCATGTTTGCTTGTTTGAAGGTTTCTGTAGTGATGAGGGAAAAACAATACAGTTGCATTATCTTTCGATTACGTGTCACATCATTTTTATCACATCCCAGTATTATTTTTGACCCTCGCCGCATGTACTTACTGCTTCTGTGTCTTGGCCTGCAGTTTGAAGGAAGTTAAAACAAGTACTGAGGTATTTCTTAGTGACTGTGATTGCTGTATTGAATGAATATCTCACAGTTGTGACCACCAGTGGGTATAGAGTCAGACACTGATTGGGAAAATAGAATTGGCTTGCCAACCAGCCAGGACTCCACAGA
>JACXGI010010242.1:0-10370 GCA_016801175.1 Esox masquinongy
GAAGAAAACAATCTCGCGTTGATCCCCGTTGTACAATTTCATAAGACGCCTTTACAAATGTTTTGATTACCTGAAATAACATATCTTTACCTGTCAGCGATTCACCGTTGTTCATGCAAATTTATACGCTACCTTCCGGGTAACTTTGTAACGTTTTGCCATATAATGCAACTTAAAAGTTAATGCTGACTTAAAAAAAACATTTTATTACAAAAATCACCATTGCTCATACACACACATGTACCAGAATCATTGTTTTTATTTTATGTGGTCCAGGCTACCGCGTTACGGCTGTGTGTATGTGCGTTTAAGACAACATCGGTTGAGGCCTTGCAAGTGGAAGTTGGGGAGATGCCGCTGGAACTGAGGATAAACTGGCACTGGCGTACTGGGTCAGATTAAAGGGGAGCGTGAAGGGGCATCCAGCAGTCAAGGCTGTGGATAATTGCTGTGAGCGGGAAGTGGGCAAGATAAAGGTGTATGGGTGGGTAATTGGGAAGTTGGTGGAGGAGTATGGATTAAGTGAGAGGGAAGAGGGGCCTACAGTCGCACTGGGTAATGTTCCACATTGGTTGTTTCCAAAGCCAGGGGTGGATGTCAGTTTGTTAGAGGGAAGGAGTGGGATGAGGGGTGCATGGGTCGATGTGTGGAAAGGTATGTTGGTGAGGGGTATTACACGTTTCTCCAGATATATATAGATGGGTCAGGAGAGTGGAATCCGGAGAGTGGAAGGGTTGGTGTGGGGGGGTATGTGTCGGAATTTAATATACAGATGGCCCAGAGAATGACAGACCAGGTGTCTGTATATACGGCAGAGATGGTGGCGATGATTCTTGGGTTAAGGTGGGTTGAGGTGGGTGGAGGAGGTGAGACCATTGAGAGTGGTGGTCTGAGCGGGAGGATATAAGAAAGGCAGGCCCTGAGCGGCCTAACACTCCGGTACGGTAGGTGGCGGTATATGCACCTTCAATGGATGTGATCAGCCATTAATTTAAGAGAAGAGAAGAGGAACAACTTTGAAACACGGAAACATAAAAACAGCAGCAAGTAAAACTAGTAGCGTCATTCTGTAGCAACAATAAGACTTCCGGTTTTCGGATTATGCCTTCAAAATAAAAGTCTGCGGTAAAACGCAATTTTAATAATATTAAATTAATCTATTTTGCCACTTTACTTAGTGTATAATGTAAAAGTGCATTGTAGGTTAATGTTCAGGAGAGTGGATAGAGTAATTAAATGCAAAAAAATCAAGGGGCACTGTGTATTTGCAATTGTTGCTGGCATTTTACCCTGCCCATACATTGGCCACAATGTAACTCAATGGATATGAAATACATATTGCCCTATACAGAACAAACTATTCTATACGCAGCAGTGAATGTATTGTAGGAAATGGTCAGGAGAGTGGATAGAGTGACTATATGCAAAAAAAATCAAGGGGCACTGTGTATTTGCAATTGTTGCTGGCATTTTATTCCGCCCATACCATTGGCCACAATGTAACTCAGTGGATATGAAATACTTATTGACCTATACAGGGCAGGTGCAGGTGCTTAACAATCGCGTTCTGAACGCATGAATTCTGACCCCTTTGGCGTTCCATAAAAAACGGCCATAAGCGGTTTCTCAAATTCAAACCCTCGTTTAACCAGCAGAAAATATGATGAGGGTATATCTACAGACGGCAAGTCGGGGGCATAACTTAATATGGGGGTTCCTTAATATTAAGTTATGCCCATTGACGGTTTCCATTGGTGTGGTGTTTTTGATTTAGTGCATATGTTTATGAAGGAAGAATTACAGGGTCAATGACGAAGATTTCGGTAGGTGCTTCCATATGACAACCTCTAGCTATATATTTAGGGATAGTTGACGTGTTCACTAAGATCGCTTATCTACTAAATTCTTTGAATCTGAGATTCGAAATAGCTTACCAGTGACAGAACACAGAAAACACGACAACCCTTATAGCTACGTTTAAAGATAGCTAGCTACGCGACGAGGTAGGCTACTTGTTAGCCAGCTCTCAATTAGGGTACATTATAACTAACTAAAGATGCTTGATGCACCTGTCACTATATGCAAACAGGCAAGATCCATTTATTTTTTAGCTTCATATACTGTGCACTATGTTGTCATTATTTAGAAATGTAAACAAAATAATTTGTCATGGCCATCTTCTATGCAGTGGGGTAAAAAGTAGAAGTATTTGGCTGTGTTCACCAGTTTTGGAAAGTTGCTAAGGATGAGCTAAAATTGCCTAAACAGAGTTCATAACTAACCAACAACCTTAATTGATCATTTACACTCTTCCTTTTTATTTTATTGATCACTGGTTAGTTTTGAACTCCCTCTACCTGGTTACTTAGATCTTAATTAGATACTTCCCTAAAGTGGTGAACACAGTTGAACCCAGTTGAGTACTTTTACTTTGTACTTTGTGCACCTCTACTTCTGTGATTGTTGTGATCTATCATTTCAGTTGCCAAGATGCGTTGTTGACCTGGTGGATGCTGTTGCTTGGGTAAATGCCAACACGGGCCTCTTCTGAGACCGAGTACAAGTCCTCACCCCTGAAAGATGAGGAAATACAGGGTGCTGTGCAGATGCTCAGAGAGGCCTCAATTCTAGAGGAAGAACAAGAAGCTCTCTCCCTATTCATGTTTTTGTTTAATAATTTTGAAGACACTGAAACATTCATGGATGAAATAGACAAAAGTGGACTTAGTGATAAATTTGAGCTTCTCTGTTATTTTTGTTGATGAGGATACCTATTAGCTGTCTTTAAACCATCAGCTAATGCTGGTTTCCACACAACAAAAATTACAAGATCCAGACAACACAATATAGTTTGACGAGACAAAGAGACAAGAAACATCAGTTGTTTAGCAAGAGTAAACTGGATAGTGTTTTGGAAGTGTTCACCTGGCCATACAACATGATAGGATGAAACCAAAGCCTACAGAATCTGGGCAAAGCTGAATACATAATACATAAAGAAACAATTTAGTTTTGTCAGTGTTGGAATGTAATGTTTTGAATATTTGATCGGGTCATTAAATGTTTAATTGTCTAACTGGCATATCATTTAATTTTGTATTTTTAGGTTATGCCATTAACTTCATGCTTTTGGACTACATTAATTGACTTTCAGTAATGTCTGTTGTGCTCTTTTGGACCTGTTCTACTTAACATAATAATTTATGTTATTGAATCAACTTTTAGGATAAGGGTTAAATTAGACCTCAGATAATCAATTCCAAGACATGTAACACTTATATTCCTCCCAACAATGTTTTAAGTCCATAACCACATCATTACTCTAGAATTAAAAATGTGCTTGTTCCAGGCACCCCTGGAAAAATTAATATTTCTGTAAACAGATGATGACCTGACCTACCATTTAATTTTACATAATTGGTATAAGCATAAACAGACTAGAGCGCTTTTTCAACATGTAGTCAAAGCAAATACACATTTGTTTTCTATATCAATGCTTGAACCACTTGAACCTAGTGTTATATCTTGACAAAAGATATTGAATGAACATGGATTCTGAGATAAAGTTGTAACGTTAGTTAACTTTTCTTCCTCCATTAGCACACAACATAATGACGTCATACCCATACATGACACCTAGAGTCGAGCTGTGTCAAACCAGGATGTCCCTAAACTGACCAATGGCGAACGTCAGTGGATGTAACTTAATATTCAGGAACCTCCATTTAAACTGACCAATGGCGAACATCAGTGGGCATAACTTAATATTCAGTGGGCGTAACCTAATATTCAGGAACCCCCATATTAAGTAACGCCCCCAACTTGCGGTCTGCAGATATACCTTATTGGAGGGATGGGAAAGACATGGAGCGGTGGAGCAGAGCGTAACCTTTGCTCAAGAGTGATGAGCAGGATTTCTATCAGCTCTCCGCCCACATACTCTGGCAGGTATCACTTAATATAATATTTCTTACGATCTTCAAAAATGAAGTACATTTGTATTCAACATGTGCCTTGCACAAATGTGTGCGTTTGTATTCAGTGTGTGACTGTCAAACCTCTGATGGACAAAAAAACAGTGGACGGGATCAAATGTGGGAGGAGTCAAACATTTGACTCCACCCACATTGATCCTCACCCCGAATTGCACACTGCAGTCAGGGGTACTTGGCTGGAGCAGGTGGCAGCAGCGCACGCAATACACCCCTCACACCTGTTTTGAGTTAGTCGTCATGTTTATTTAGGTTGCTCGTTTTCACCCGCACCTCGCGGGTTATTGTGTCTGTTTGTTGAGACGATGTGGCGCTGCTCTTTTCTTATAAAGACAAGAAACGTGATTCCTCGTGTCAGCGTTGTTATTTTACTTTATTCATTTTTGCCTCTCCATTACCCTCGCACCTCACATAAGGTGGTTCGATAATAGAGGACAGTGGCCGATAATAGGGGGCATATTTTCCACGTCACTAACTAACTAGCTGAAAATATTAATATTTCCATTGACATTTCAGAAATTATAATTAAGTTAACATATGTATGTCACTATTAATCACTAAACATTGACAACTTCATTAAATGATTACTCAGTACAAGAATATATTGCAAAACTGCTGTTGGTTATGCCGACATAGGGGGTTCTACGCTAACGTTAAGGATAGTTAGCCAGAAAGCTAACATTACGGCCAGTTACACAAAAGTAAACCGCAAAGTATCCTTTAACATCACAATCACCTGCGCTTATGAGTATGGCCTAAATAAACACATGTAGTGACTTTTTTGTGCGTGAAGAAAGTAATTTTCGTTTTTAAAATTTTCACCACAAATGCTGCCTTGTCTAGTGATGTCAAACCTAAAGTTACTTCTTGTAGCTTTCAAAAAGCGTCCAGGTGTATTCTCCCACTTGAGGTCGGAACTTTCCCGCTACCCAGTTGCTCATGAACGCACCTTCCAAAACGGAGAGGTTTGATTCAGTTAAGAACTAAGTCAGCTATTTATTGATCGATAACTAGCTAGCTTGCTTACCTGCATGTAGACCGTTCTTGTGATTGTTCTAAGTTGCGAACTACAAACAAACAAACCGACTGAAGATTTTGACAGTAGCACAGGCACAAAGGCCATGGTGTCCTTAGGGTGCACAATGATTTTCGGGGCATCACGGCCAGAACGTAGGGCAACACCTACGCTGGTAGCTACGTTATAGTAAGCCTAAAATAAAACTGTTCACGGTTATATTGCGAGTATTTCTGGTGGATTTTCGAAGTACGCATCCGTGCATGCCTTTTGGGTCAGGATAGACAAAAACTTCGCTGGCTACAACCTTCAGTATTTACGTCATAGTAAGCCTAATATACAATTGTTTATATTGCAACTATTTCTGGTGGATTTTTGAAGTACGCATACGTACATGATTTTTGGGGTAATATAGGCTAGATCAAAACCCCTTGGGCAGTAAAAGAGGAGGGGTTTCCACGATTCTCTCATCTTGTCACTTGACGAAAAAGTCAGTTATCTTAACCTATATTGATAGTTATTGTATCAGTGTCATTCACAAATGAAAGAAAAATGAACGCTTTTGCGCCATGAAATAGCTTTGGCTTTGTTAAGTTCAAGTAAACCACAGTGAAATTACAACCACAGTGAAATTGTGCACATAATGTAAACCCATCCAAGGCACCACCAGCCTGTAAAAGTAATTTAAAAAGAAATCTGACCAGCCCACCCCAAAAGACATGGTCTGGCCCCTCTGGCATTTGCCAGAATTCCGCCCCTGGCTCTTCTACTGAAATGTTATCTATTATTCAATTAAATGACCCTCCCTTAAAACTGTAAACCCTCCCCAGGACTGAAATTAAAAATCCATGACCCCCCCAGTGTCTCATGTTAAAATTCCAAACACTCCTTTACCTTTCAGCACAGAGGAATCAGGTGTACCATGTCAATCAGTTGTACCATTGACAGTACTGTAATTCACAAGAGAAGTTCTTGCTTGTAGCTACACAACTAGCGCTCAATGTCCCCTAAGCATGGTACGGTCTTAACTTGTTGAATGGAATTTGGGACAGTCCACTGTAAGCCTTTACTACGCTGTAAGGGGGAGGTTTGAGGTTTTTATATTAATTTTGAATAATATTGTTTTCATGTTTAGATAGTTTATTAAATATGCCAAGACCAAACGATAATAGTAGAACTAAAATACTTGAATGTCACGACCTGACAGCAGATAACCGACTGCGTAATTAACTGAACTCCACCTCTTCGATCAGACGGAGGAGTCCCGATTCCAAATCTATTCGCACTTTCGCAGCTGCTTCACTACCCTTCTGCTATCCGCTCCGCATTTGGCCAGCTGCAGCTGAAACGGTTGAGCAATTTCGGGCAAACAGGGCATGCTGTCAGAGAGAAGCAAAACGGTGCTGTATCTTAACCAGCAGAATAATGGCTGAGGACTATTGGGAGAGCACAGTGGCTTTGGGATATTGCTAAGATTACAAGGCACACGAGACGTGCGTCCTCGGGTAAGCAACCAATCAATCTGTGTTTGCTATGAAACCGAATTTATGCGGGGTTGGTAACATTACCTTTTCTCAAATGCACAAAATGTTACGTGTCGAAACGATTACCGACGAGCTAGCTAGTAGGCTTAATCGCCGATAAAATGTTAGCTTGTTGCAGCAACAAGAGTTGTTAACGTGATAAGATCCGTACGCTAACGTTATTCTCTCCGTCCCACCTTAAATCTCTTCAATCATTGTACGCACAGTAGCTAGCCTCTAATAATTCAACACCACCTTTGTTGAACAATAAAACCTATAGAATGTACGATTTCCCCATAGTAAAATCAATCGTATACTTTTAATTGCTTGCTTTGTATGGATAATACGTAAAATGAAACGTTTTGAGCTAGCTCACCTATAGCAATAGCTAATGTTAGAGGGCCGAGCCGAGCAACGAAAGATACCTTATAGGGTATCTACTTCATTAATTTGTTAACGGGCTATTATTTTTCTGTCCCATTGGTTATATTGCAAGAATTAGTAGAATTATTCCTGCCTTGTAGGTACAATACATCATAAAGCTAAGCAGATCAGTCAGCTAAACCTAGGTCAATAATCCATATTTATGATGTGCCTTTAAATTAAATCGTGGGCACACACTACGTTACAATAATGTGATGAACGTACGGGGTTCCATTCCTGATGGGCTGCTAGACAGGAGTCTTTTGTCACAGGGAAACCAGCAAACATTAGGATGTTTTTGGATTAGTATACCTACATTTTAATAGCTATTTATTTGTATTTCATGCCATTTACGCCAGTTGCATAACAAATTAAAAAATACAGTATACATTTTGTCGATTACTGTAGATTAACATCCAGGGTGCTAGAGTCACCTGCTGTTTGCTGGTTATATCCTTCAAAAGTCACTGCTGATGTTGAGCTGTCCCATCAGTACCAGACAGGGCAGGCAACCTTCTATGCTTATGGTCACACCCCTCTGTCAACTTTGTCCTTGGTACGCCAGTTTAAAAAAGACACATACACACAAATTTATCTTTTGTCTCTAACAACAAATAGACTCCTCAGCTTGCATACCTATTGAGTGTGCTCATCTGAGTTTCCCCTTGTAGATTTTCTTTCTATGTGCATTACAGAAGAGAGGAAAGCTTTATACCACTGTCACCATCTCAAGTATTTCAACTATTTCAAACAGTTTCTCTGTGAATCCTTTCTAAGAATCCTGATTAGGTCAACTTCAATTGGTCAGTCACAATGACATTACCAATACTTCCAACAACAGTAAGACTACTTCAGTTTTTTGAGATAGAAACATTCCAAATGAGAGGACTTTCTCAACACGGTTCAGGGGCTTAGTATAAACAAAGAAATTCTTACACCAGGGCTATCTAAGCCCCTTAAGATTACCCTGTCTGCCCTGCAGCTCATCCCCTGCTTTTGCTGTAGACTAGCACAACTGTCAATGGATGGCAAATAAATATTTTTGTTGGATGGTTAGTATAAAGAGTGCATACAGACAAATTCCTTATTTACTCAAGTCTAGGCCAATGTGCAATTTTATGGGTCACCAAGTGTCTAAACATCAAAAGAACAGCTTTTCCAGAGCTCTAACTCTGTTGGCCATTTTTGTGCCAAATTGAGTCATTAGTCACAAGGCACTAACATGGCCTTCTGGAGTTTTGGCACAACTTATGTAGTAGGCCCAGTCCTGAATATATCAAAGATGCTCAAGGTACTGCTAGTTTTTATGGAACTTGGATAGAATGAACATATTAACAAAAGTCTGTCCCTTTCAAAGAAAGGGTTTGGCTGAAATCAGAAATTATATATATATATATATATATATATATTTATTTATTTTAATTCTTATTTCCATTATGGGAAATTACCATTATCAGTGCTACTGCCTCTGTCATATTCCTCTGATATTACAGATTCTGAAAGACATTCTGATCCTTAAAATGTCATAATGAAAATCTCACACACATTAGTCAATACATTTTGATGGTCAGCAAAAGTTATAGCCTAGTATTGATATTTTATTAGGATCCCAGGTAGCTGCAGGCATAGCAACAGCTACTGCCAAACATAAATCCAAACATTCCAATATCCAAAACCTACATATACACAGTCTCTTCAAAACCCCTGTCCTGCAACTTGGCTAGGTGTTGTTTTCTATGTATTGTTTTGCTATCCTGAGTTACCTGATGTAGCAGAATTTCATGTTGTCATGGCTCTATTTAGCACTGTGCCCTCCCACGACCTTCAGACTTTAAAGGCACCTCTGGTAGTATATCTTATGTGGTATTGATGAGGGTCTGAGCTGTGTTAACTGTTTGAACAAGCAGTTCGATACCTGTAACACATTAACACATTTTACAAAAACCAACAGTGATGCTGTCAATTTCTCCTCTAAGCCAAAAGAGGTTGACATGTATGCCACTGACATGCTCTCCCTGTACATTTGAAGGCAATGTGCTCCTCGGTTCTGTGACGAGCAACTGTGTAGTTCCTATGACCTTTGCAGGCAGTAGCCCAGGTGTGATAAAACTAGGGCTTTCAGAAAATGTTTAATCGATTTTGATGTAAAGAAAGAAGAGGGGGAAAAAAATCTAAGAAGTATGTGGACACTCGACCATCACACCTATATGAGCTTGTTGGACATCCCATTCCAAAGTCATGGTCATTAATATTGAGTTGTCCCCCCCTTTGGAGCTATTACAGCCGCCACTCTTCTGGGAAGGCTTTCCACAAGATTTTGGAGTGACTCCAGTGTTTCCCCTACTTTTCCCCTCAACAGTTGGGGGGAAGGGGTTGGACGCCGACATCAATAGCATAAAAGACTTGATGCGTGAAATGCTGCAAATGTGTTTTTAATGTATTGCAAAAACTTCCTCCCTGTACACCATTCTCTCTTGCATGTCAACTTTATTTTCTTAACATTATTTGACAATTCTTAATATCATTTCCTAATAATAACCTAAGTACTCCCCCTCAATTAACCATTCTCAAAAACTGCCCAGACTCCTAACAAGCAAATAGCTGCTAACTAATGAGGCAATATCAATTCAGTGTGCAGTATATTACAGTGTGTTTCATTGGGGGTAGAAAATATTGGAACGTCAGAGAGGGGAGTCGAACCAGGATCAATATATTGAGGGTCAGGGATATTCCCACAAGATGACATGGCCTGCTGGTACTCAGTACAGCATGTCTCCAAATGTCATTGGGGTAAATTTTACCCCAGCCATTACATTTCTGCTGAAATAACGTGGGCAACAGAACTATTGTTAACGGAACTAAAGTGTACTCTTGTACAAAGATTACTGTAGATGGCTAGCTAATAGCTATACAGCCTACCTATAATGAAAACAATGACTCCCATCACTCCATGGCTGGTTTGTTACTAGAAAACAATAACAGTATAAAAGGATCACATAATACAATTATTCTCTTAAATATGAGAATCACGGTATTACAGAGTGGATATTTATTGCTGTGCGATGGCTGAAAACTACCGAGTGCATAAACATTTCTGAGAGACAAAATTTGAAAGGTCGGAAAACTGAATTGAACCAGTGTCATAATATTGAAAGACAGGGATGTTCCCACTACACCACAGGACCTGCTGGTAGTTAGTACACCTCCGTATAGTCTCCATATAATCTATATTACCCCAAATAGCATACACAGATGCATACTTCGAAAATCCACCAGAAATATTTGCAATATAACCTTCAAGTTTTGTTTTAGGCTTACTATAAAACAATGCTGATGGTTGTAGCCAGCTAAGTTTTTGCCTGTTATGAACAAATCCTAATGCATAATTTATTTGTCTGCAGTAAGGCTCGAACCTTG
>JACXGI010010242.1:10470-28170 GCA_016801175.1 Esox masquinongy
TTTGTGTGTGTGTGTGTGTGTGTGTGTGTGTGTGTGTGTGTGTGTGTGTGTGTGTGTGTGTGTGTGTGTGTGTGTGTGTGTGTGTGTGTGTGTGTGTGTGTGTGTGTGTGTGGAGATAAGGGACATAGTGTTTTTTCGGGGAGGAGTGTGGTTTCTTGGATTTAAATAGGAATGTCTGTATGCTGAGAGACAGGAGAATGTGTGTGTGATTTTATGTGGAGATATAAGAGTGTAAAGAGAGAGGAGAGAAAGTGTATTTGGAGGGAGTAGAGGGTAGGGTAGGAATGTGTGTGGAGAAGAGTGTCTTGGTGAGGAGTGGAAAGAGAAAATAATGTGCTGGGGGGGGGTGTACGGGGTAGGGGGTCAAGAATGTGGAGATGGTTTACATTAAGTAACAAAGATACATCATGTACAGATTAACTTCAACAGCGAATTTTACTTGTATGGCAGAATTTTGGTGAATACCTTAACATCTGTGGTATTTATAGCTGCTACAAAGCCATTACATTATGTATAGATGCGAAATTTCAAAGATGTTAGCCACCTTGCGTCAGCTACCTAGCATTAGCGACATTGCATTAGCCACATAGTGTTAGCCACTTTGCATTGGCAACCTACCGTTAGCCACCTAGCGTTAGCAACATTGCTTTAGCCATCTAGCGTAAGCCACATAGCGTAAGCCACATAGCGTAAGCCACCTAGTGTTAGCCACATAGCATGAGTCTCCTTGAGTTAGCCATGTAGCGTTAGCCATGTAGCATTTGCCACCTGGTGTTAGCCATCTTGCATTAGCCACCTAGCGTTTCCCACCTAGTCTTAGCCACCCTGCGTTAGCCACCTAACCTTGAGCTTGCTAGCCACCTGAGTGACAGCTAAAATCCTCTTCCTCTAGCATCACACGCACACGCAGTGGCCAAAATGATATGACACCCGGTTGAATTCCTAATACCATTGACTTTGAATGGGAAAGGGTTTAGCTTGTTAAGCTGAAGAATCCTTGGCGCCATCGATTAAAACAATTGCAAACAATGAGTGTCTCAGTTACCTCATTTAGGGATTAAAATCTCCAGATAGTTTAATGTCTCTAACTTATTTGGCAGAATTTTGGTGAATTTCTTAATCAGTGAGGTTTATAGTGCCACCATGAGAGCATGCTGTTCGTACCTTTCAGAGTTCATTCCTGGCCTTGGGGTTTATCTGTAAAGCAAGTAGCATCTTTCTTGGATAATCCTTTTAGGATTCATAGCCTTATAAAAATTGTGCCACAACTATGTCAAATTCAATTGCGGATTTGAACCACATTGTTTGAGTTATTAACATTCTTTAGAGACTTTTAAAGATAATGGTCCACACATCCTTCACAGCAAACAGCATGCCAATCCGTTCAACGGTCTTCTAGTTGTCATTTAAGATGTCAAAGTAACCCAAAACATTGATGAGGTTTATAGCGCCCCCATTAGATCATTCTGTACTTGACTTCTACTGTCCATTCATGGCAGATATGTTAATGGGCATGATTCTTTTCGTAGTTGTTGGATATTCCCATGGGGAGTTATGGCCTTATATAATCATAGACCTGCCCACCTCAATTTCAGTTGCTGATTTCAGCAGTATTGTATGAGATATCAACTCCTTATATAACTTTTAAATACAATTGTCCAATGGTCCTTCACACCAATTGTCACCAAAATCCATTTGGCAATTTCAGAGGAGATGTAGTTTGAGTGTGTTTTTATTAACGGCAAAATCGTGAGAAACATTGATGTTTATAGCGCCCCCAAGAGGTATTTCTGTACGGGACTTTTTCTGTCCATTCCTGGCGGAAAAAGTCCATGGGTATGTTTTGTTTCGTAGCTATTTGAAATTCCATTTAGAATTAATGGAGTTCTGAAGTCATAGACCTGCCCATTTCAATTTCATTCGCTGATTTCGGCCATATTGTTTGACATATAAACTTTCCTCATACAACATCTAAAGATAATGGTTCAAAGGTCCTTCACACCAAATGGCATGCAAATCCGTTCACCGGTCTCGGAGGAGATGTGGTTAACGGGTTTTTCACAAAAGTCAAAATGGAAGAAAACCTAAGGGGCTGATTTGAAAGATCCCAGAGAATTTTTTGGTCAGCATGAGAAGGGGCATATCTGGAACTTGGTTGCTTGACTCTATGACATTCGTTTCATGAGATGAGTTTAATTTTTTCCATATTCGACTGAGTGCTACAGCGCCAACATGAGGTGTCCTTTGGACCTTGGCCGTCTACAATTAGGCCAACTTTGAAGCGTTTTGAACCCGAGGGGACTGAGCTATGGGCCTCTGAAAATGGCTCTGGAGAATAATAATAATTAAAGCTGCAGGCAGCATTCAGCGATTTTCAGCATTAAGCTATTAGTAGCCAGATTGCATTTTTTTTTACAATAGGACCCATATTCAACTCATGTCCATAGCTGTAAACAATATTACATATGGTTATTCCTTTTCACTAGTATCCCCATGTGGCCAAATGGAAACCTCTTTTATGTAAACTAATCTCACAACCCTGATCATGTGTACCAAATGTAATTACACTTAACATTGGTGATTTGATGCTATAGAAGTAACGTTTGAAGCGTATTTCACAAATTCAGAATTGCTGAAAAAGAATTCACCCACCTTAATGGGTCCCAAATTTTCAAATATGTTCCTTGGAAAGAGATGGACTTATACACCTCTTTTCAAGGTTTTATTTTAAATGGATTGAGGGTGGTGAGTTTGCAAATGAGGGAAACCTCAATAGCGCCACCATGTGGTTGTTAAAAAAATCTTTGCAGTCATTATTGTAACATATGCACCAAGTAGAATTATAATACCATTTTCCTTGTAGGGGATGTCTATATATGTGCAAAACCACACCACTGCACATGTTCATCTGTCTGTGGCGACCATGTTTTTCGACATACTGGGCTGATTGATATAACTTTTGAAGACCATCGTCCATAGATGCCAAATATGGAGGTACGTGAAGATTGGTCCTTAGGTGCCAGAGGAGATCCTTTTCAATTGTTTTTCACGAATTCAAAATGGCTGCCAAACCATGAAAGCGAAGTTAATGAGTCTCAATCGCAAATATGTGTCCATAGCTTTAACTCATGTCCGTAGCTTTAAACAATATTACACATGTTTTTTCCTATTCACCAGTATCCCCATGTGGCCAAATGGAAACATCTTTTATGTAAACTAAACTCACAACCCTGATCATGTGTACCAAATGTAATCTCACTGAGTGAAAAAGAACAACAGATAGTGTAATGGCTATTATGCCGCCACTGTTTGGCCAAACTGAATTTACTTGCACGTTACATTGCAATAGTTTTCAGGACATTTACCTCAATTAGTATTATAATACAATTTTCTGCATCAGATAAATATGGATACTTCAAAAGTCTGATACTATCAGAGCAGTACAACACCTTAAGCACCAAACAATGTTACTAGGAAGTTGTTTGAATTTTTCAGAATGTAATAAATGTAGCCTAATTGTATGGTAAATATAACTGATTGGAAGTTTCAGTCTTCCCCAGCGCAGAGCATATTAATGAATTCAACTTTTGCTTGTTGTACGATAATGATGGGGTCAGAAGAGATAATCATTATCATTTTCAAAGGTAGGTTTATTTAAGTGTGTGTATTTACATCAATGATTGAGCATTCATCTTAGAATTGTTTAATATTGATGATCAAAAGACTATTACAGGTGGCAACAATAAAACCAATACCTTTCCAGATTTTCATTTATATGGAAAATACCCTCCCTATTCTTACTGGTAAAATATGTTGACTTCGCTAGGGCATGGCCATATAGCCTATGTGCTCATGTGTTGATGCTAAATTACAACTCAGATTTTGTTTTAATTTAACTGCCATGTCTACAATTTAAAGGTGCAATTGATAAGTTTAGCCCTCAGAAGTGGAATTGTAGAAACAAATGAAAACAGAGAAATTACTTAACTACTACTGAGAGTGGATTATCTACTGAGGCTTGAAAACATAACACCCTCTGTACCAAAGGCACATTTTTAATAGCTAAAGCATTGATTATAAATCATTCTGGTGACATGAACATTAAGGTGAACTAATGCTAGTTGAGGTTCTTCTAGCAATTATTTTTGACGAAATAATCGTGGCAACGCTGCATTCCACTAAACATTTGCCTATATTAGCAAGTCATTATTCAAATGAAAACAGAGAATTAACTTAGCTACATGAGCATAGATTAGCTACTGAGGCTTGAAAGCATGACACCATCTCTGAGAAGTCATGTTATTATTAGCTAAACCGTATGTTATAATGTTCATGACCCCAGAATGATTTTAGATGGGCTACCGTTAGCTTAAACTGAGGTTAGTTTAACATATTTCCATTAGCCAATGTTGCTAGCTAGCTAACACTGTTAGCATTTATTGATAACGTTAGCGTCGTTAGCCATTTTTTTATTGACTCTGTTAGCTAGTTTTGTTTAATGAAATATTCATGGCAACGTTGCATTCCACTAAATATTTGCCTATAGTAGCAAGTCATTGAACAAATGAAGAGAGTGGATTAATTTAGCTACTGAGCATAGATTAGCTACTGAGACTGGAAAACATGACACCATATTGCTAACTGTAGCATTGTTAGCTATTTTTAGTCCCCCTGCTAGCTGTTCTTTCAGATTAAATAATCACGGCAACATAACATTCCACTAAATATTTGACTGTTAGGGGTGTAATGATTCCCCAAATCTTCGACTCGATTTTCAATTATCTACTTTTTTAGTGCTGACTACACTGCTGTTAAGACCACTGGCCCAGTTTTGTAAATAAAAAAACAATAGCTTTTCATTAAAACAATGTATTTAAATACAACAGAAAAATAACAAGAATATAGAACATCTAACTTGAACAACTCGCAAAAACAGAACACTTACAATAACAATTTTTAAAAAAATTAATTGGTGGCAACTATGACCAGCACTTGTTGTCTATTTTAATATAACTATTTACACCTTGGCATTTATATGGCAAGGCTGTAGATCCATTGCCATAAACTTTGCTATTGCATTTATTTCTGTGGTACGAGTAGAGTTCATTGGTAGTTTGGCTCTAAATGTAGCTGGGATAGTAGGTTGAGTGTGTGTTTTCTTTCCACTTATATCAATGTCTTTGTGATGCTCACTCTCAATTAACCAGTATCTAAAACTGTTCATGAATCTCCTACCAGACTCCTAATAAAACCCACTAGCTACTAACTAATGAGGCAATATGAATTCCATGTACAGTGTAGTGTGTTGCATTGGGGGTTAAAGAGGGACTAGAAAATGTAGTTTTGCAGGATGTAGCACAGTGCCCCATGATTTTTTCCGCAAAACATATCCCTTTCACATTACAGTGGGGGGATGGAAAATATAGTGTGGTTGGATGTATTACATAATCCTTCTTCAAAGCTAATGAGCACAAGCAAATTAACAACATCAAAATAGGATATTTTTTTGTATTAGATAATGTTCTCTACATTAACTTAAGCTCTAACCATTTTACAGTGTGCTCCACCTTATAATATTCCTTAACGTACGTGAAGTCTTACTGAAATTGTCATTCTGTTTCATTTATTTTTCCCCCACATAGTTTTGCCTTTGAAAATGTAGCCTACACAATATAGACACACCGCAGACCTTTATTTTGAAGGCAACACATGAAAATCGGAAGTCTTATTGTTGCTGCCAAATCTATATAACGTTTCACTGCAGACTTTTATTTTGAAGGTAAAATACAAAAACCGGAGGTCTTATTATGCCTACTGAAGTAAAATAAATAATAGGCCTGCAAGTATAGAGCGGTATAGTTGTTTTTAACGGTTTTGTGAGTGCAATTTGTTTAATGCCAAATCCTTCAAATTAACCGTACACGATCAGTTGTATGGATATGGTGGAGGTGGTAACAGCTGGTCACAATGATGTGCGGATACTTAATCACAGAATCGCAAGCTCCTTTTAAATTTCACAGTTTGAAATCTAAGCTACACATTTTAGAAACTAGAATCAAAATCGGTAGACTACTATATCCCATATTGTCAGTGTATTTTCTACGCCCATATAACGTAATTTAAGTTTTTATCCCCTCTTGAAAGTCATTAGCCCCTGACCAACTTTTGTACATTGCCATTGTACAATGGCAGCTACATTCATCTACCACCTTGCTGGTTAAAAGAAACTATCAGCTGGTTACAGTCCTAACCTGCTTACCTGTCGAGTAAGATGCAGGTCCGTAACAAGGACAAAGGTGTTAGATGGGCATTTGATTTCCAAGGGGGGCACGTTTATCCTACTTACCAATAATTAGTAACATCAGCACGATGGACGGAAAGCTCATAATTTTAGCATGCATGGCTGCCTAAGGATATATAATGGCAAAATAATTACTATATAATTTGAATAACCTCACATGACATTTGGGCTATAGGTTATTTTCATTCGACGTAACCACCCCATAATGATAGTGACAGTGGAATAAAGTAATTTAACAAGAGGCTTAAAAAACACTAGTTAAAGAAACATAAATACATGGTGAATGAAACCATCAAGGATGTACAGTACTATTATGTAGTACGACAGGACGCTGCAACACAAATAGACGTCGCAAAGCCCAAATCAATGACAATACAGGCACCTAAGAAACAAGAACGTACTCACAACAACAATGTTCCTTTGACGCTGTAAGCCAGGTGTACTTTTCGTAGTTGATCGACTGAAAGTGCCACACAAATCCTTTCCCTGACTGGGACAAAAAAAGGCTTTGCCAGTAAATTCAATAGTATGTGGCTGCAGTACCGGAGGCTGCAGTTTCAGGACCACAGTTCTAGGACCCCCGTTATTTGCGACGACAGTGCCACCTAGCGAATTGGATGACCGGAAGGCAGTATTCGACCCAAGCCGGGGGCTGCTGTTTCATTACCGCATTTCTAGGACCCTAGATATTCTCGACAGTGACAACACACTTGATGAGGCTGTGGAGGCTTTCTCAGGATATGTGAAGTACCCTCAAAGAAAGGTATAATATTTGAAAATATATTCAAATTATAAACCTTGGATAATTAAAGAACTTAAAATAACATCACAGTAGAAACAAATGTGCATATTCCATAGGTTTCAAGATCCAGTGTAATTTGATTCAAGGTAAATGAAGTAAGCAAATTAAGGAAGCTAAATGGTTTAAAGAAAAGGTGGAAAATACATTTCAATGTGGACAGATGTGTGATGCCTGGAGAGGCCTCAAAACATTGTCTGGGACTACAGAGAATCAATGTAAACCCTGCAACATGAGCACTGATTGGCTTAACTTCACCAAAGAGCGAAAGTCAACAAAGCATCATGTCCTCATAACATCAGCAATAAGCTCTTGAAGACCTGCTACAAACAACTGGCGCCTGTCTTCTGTGAACTTTTCAACTGGTCCTCGGAGGAGCATACAGTTCAGCTCTGTGGAAGACCACTACCATCTGCCTTGTTCCAAAGAGCAGACCCAGACTTCCCAATGACTTCTGGCCTATAGCTCTTACATCAGTGGTGAAGAAGAGTTTTGAACATCTGGTAGTTTCGCAACTACAAGAGATGGTCCAGAACCTGGCAGATCAACTCGTTTGCCTGCAGGATGAGTAGAAGTGTAGATGATGCTGCCCTTATATTACTTCATCATATACACTCCCATCTGGAAAAACCAAAAGCACATGCCAGGCTTGTGCTCTAGTGCCTTTAGCAGACACAACCTTTGTTTGTCTGACGCCACAAACAAAGTTCCCTCAGGAAAAATATATTGTTATATTCTATTGTATTTGCTATGGCTTTTGCAGTCACTAGATCTCAACCTGAAATTTGTCATTTTGGAGAGGCAAGACAAGGACGACTCTGGGGGCAGATTCAAGATTATGTATACATTATTATTTTTTGAATGTTAACCAAAAACAAACAATAAAAATAAAACAATAACCCCTCCCTACACCACATCCAGACCGACATCCATCACCCCCCCCCACATCACTCCATCCACCTTCATCCTTCAATGAGAGAGACAGAGAGATAGAGACAGAGAAGCAAGAAAACAAATATAAAAAAACATGTAATTGACATCTGACTTGCTGACCCTTCAATATTCAGTGGTAACGCCATTGCGGTCAGCAATTTAGCACACATCTGTGAATGGTATATCCTAAAACATATGACGATAGAAGTATTACTAGGCCTATATATTATTTAAATGTGTCTGAATCAAATATCTGGTCAGAGCAAACAAATCAGAGACGGACCTGCATTGATTCACTGCTCAAAAGGAATTGTTGATAACATTCAGGCTGCTTTTAATGCATCACATTGAAACTTCACAGAATTTTTTTTTTTAAACTTTACCTTCATGGAAAACTGCATGGTTGAAATGGCCCTCTAAATGGGCTATGACCTTGCTCAACTTTGTTGGGTGAAACACAGTTGAGTGACAGAACAGGCAGTGGACGTCCTTGCAGCATGTGGTGCATCTTTTTAAATCCGGCAAGGATCTTCCTTCCTGGATGGTTATATGCATCTTCAAAAGGAGAGAGCCTAATTGGTCAAATTGAACATTGCAAGATTATTTCACAGACATAAATTAGTCCCAAGCCTATTACTGAACCAAAATGGTAAAACAATGAGTATTGAACAAGCATTTACACTGAAGATAGTAGGCTGCAGATTTGATTTAGCTGACAGACAGATCATATCCACATGCTTTTATCATCTTTTGAAGTTTAATTAATGTGCTGGCTTGAATTAATTATCATAGTCATTAAATCAACAATTTATATAAGACACCTAGTTGGGCTTGCCAAAATCGCACTATGGATTCAATATACAAAAACAAAACAAATAGGCTGAAAGTTCGTTTTGCAGCAAGCTATCATACGTTAACAGATGATGGTAGTGCCTTCTTTAAGACTATCATAGTAAAGCCTTTAGGATCATAACGTTAGCTAGTTAGCTAACTTCAGTAGTTAGCTAACGTTATGATACTAAACTTTAAGCCTTTGGGGGAAGTTCGGCCTAGCTAGCTAACATCAACTTTGCTGTCAAATTCATTTCAAGACACAAAGCTTGATTAACTTTCAGTCAACAAGCTAGCTAACATTAACTTTCCTGTTCAATTCAAGACACCAGCATTGTTTTATAAAAAACAAAACGTGATTCAATATAGCTACTCACTCTGATTACCGTCCATCTTGTTAAAAAAAATACTATTGGCTAAACTTGTGCCGGTCCATGGTTATCCAATTCGTTAGGTGACGCTGTCGCGAATAACGAAGGTCCTGGAACTGCGGTCCAAAAACTGCAGTCACATGCTACTCAGTAAATCCGCAACCAAATCAATTCCTTCTCCATTGTTCATTAAAAAGCAACAGGGCTAAGTAAATATCCAAACAAAAAATCTTAAGGAAAGTCCTACATCTAAAAATTGAAATGTCACGAAGGAAAGTTAAAATAAATCTTAGATGTTTTTACATCTAACTAGTTTTACCTCAGTTAGGTAGCTGGCTCGAGAGGCATCCAACTGCAGCCCCGCGGCAGACTCGGCTGGCTAAAACTCTTCCGTTTCGTCACTTCTGTTTCGTCATTTCATTTTCAGTCTTATGCAGAAACCTCGCAGATGACACCGGTAAGAAAATTATTAAACTTTAGATAATTTATAAAGTCATCATTCAAATACATACACATTTTCCATCTGTCGAAATTGCTAGCTAGTTTGTAGCACTGTTTGTTTTCTAGGTACTGGGTCAGGTCCCTTGTAAAACTGGCCATTGTTTCAAGTTTGCTGCTGTAGCTATACTGTATATAGTAGTTAGCTACTGTAGCTACACGTTATATATAACGAAAGTTATGTAGGTAGTTACAGGTTTACTTCAGCAAAATACTAATACTTTGAGCAAAATTATTGCAGTAATGATTTCACACTTAAAATAGTCAGACAGCATTGATTATCCAAAAAATACTCTGTAGAGAATGCAGTCTTAATCATGGGATTGTCATTAGGGAACTATTAATGGCATCTTTACTTAATTGAGGCCTTACAGTTATTCTGAAAAAAAATCAGGATGTTTCTTTCTGAATTAAACTGTCAACGTGTCAGGTGTTTTTAGAATATACAAACATATTTAGAGTCTCCATGGACAACTCTGGTGTGCTCAGTCTATAGACTCTAAATGAGTTACTACAGATATTAACCAGTTTATTATACACAAACATGATAGGTAGTGCATAACCTATTTTTACTAAATTTGATCCACATTATGTTCAGTTCACCTCCTGGTAAATTGCAAATCCTTGAGGGATGTGGTGAGCACTCAGGAGTTTAGAAAGCTGCCCCACTTTGGCTGGCTGGAGAGTAAGTATTGTCTGAATGGTTAGAAAAGTAATTCAAATTTCAGGTACCAAACAACACTTATCATATTATACTCTGAAGTATTATTAAATGTTTTTGACATTTTAAATGTGATTAGGAATAGAAAGTATATTCACTTATCAAACTTGTGTTCAGGGCAGCAGAGGTACAGTGTTATAATATGTTAGATCACAGTTCATTGACATATATCAGTAATCGGTCTGCGTTTCACCTGTTTATGTGTATTATGCTGCGTTGGGTAGTATTGTAAATATAAGCATGCTCATTCTAATCCTCTGTTCTTGATTTAGGTGTGGTGAACCTCAACAAGATGCCCTGGGCTGTAAGGGAAGAAATTTGTGTCCCATTTGCAGAGTGCTTTTTTTAAAGACTGTGTGGGATACTCCAGGAACAGGAAGCGTGGGGTTCTCCGGGGATATTTTATGGACCCCTGATTTCAGTCAGCTTTAGGGCAGGAGAGTGGACTGTTTATTAGGCTTTTTTGTTGTTTATTTATACAAGTTATCTCATTGAGATAAGATCTCTTGTTAATACACATTAAAACATTTTTAAGAGTATTAAGAGTTGATTTGGTGTTGAGCTTGAATGCTTGGGAAATTGTTTGTCTGATCATTTTGGCATATCTATGCAAATGATATAATAAGTGTCGATGTACAGTTGTGGTCAAAAGCTTTGAGAATGACACAAATATTAATTTTCACAAAGTCTGCTGCCTCAGTTTTTATGATGTCAATTTGCATATACTCCAGAATGTTATGAAGAGTGATCAGATGAATTGCAATTAATTGCAAAGTCCCTCTTTGCCATGAAAATGAACTTAATCCCAAAAAAGAATTTCCACTGCATTTCAGCCCTGCCACAAAAGGACCAGCTGACATCATATCAGTGATTCTCTCGTTAACACATGTGAGAGTGTTGACAAGGACAAGGCTGGAGATCACTCTGTCATGCTGATTGAGTTAGAATAACAGACTGGAAACTTTAAAAGGAGGGTGATGCTTGGAATCATTGTTCTTCCTCTGTTAACCATGGTTACCTGCAAGGAACAACGTGCCATCATCATTGCTTTGCACAAAAAGGGCTTCACAGGCAAGGATATTGCTGCTAGTAAGATTGCACCTAAATCAAAATCCTATTATGCTCACACACCGTTCATTGGATCATCAAGAACTTCAAAGAGAGAGGTTCAATTGTTGTGAAGAAGGCTTCAGGGCGCCCAAGAAAGTCCAGCAAGCGCCAGGACCGTCTCCTAAAGTTGATTCAGCTGCGGGATCGGGGCACCACCAGTGCAGAGCTTTCTCAGGAATGGCAGCAGCCAGGTGTGAGTGCATCTGCACGCACAGTGAGGCGAAGACTTTTGGAGGATGGCCTGGTGTCAAGAAGGGCAGCAAAGAAGCCACTTTTCTCCAAGAAAAACATCAGGGACAGATTGATATTCTGCAAAAGTTACAGGGATTGGACTGCTGAGGACTGGGGTAAAGAATGGTACCAACACATACTCCGAGAGCAACTTCTCCCAACCATCCAATAACAGTTTGGTGACGAACAATGTGTTTTCCAGCATGATGGAGCATCTTGCTATAAGGCAAAAGTGATAACTAAGTGGCTCGGGGAACAAAACATCAACATTTTGGGTCCATGGCCAGGAAACTCCCCAGACCTTGATCCCATTGAGAACTTCTGGTCAATCCTCAAGAGGTGGGTGGACAAACAAAAACCCACAAATTCTGACAAACTCCAAGCATTGATTATGCAAGACTGGGCTGACATCAGTCAGGATGTGGGCCAGAAGTTTATTGACAGCATGCCAGGGCGGATTGCAGAGGTCTTGAAAAAGAAGGGTCAACACTGCAAATATTGACTCTTTGCATAAACTTAATGTAATTGTCAATAAAAGCCTTTGACATTTATGAAATGCTTGTAATTATACTTCAGTATACCATAGTAACATCTGACAAAAATATCTAAAGACACTGAAGCAGCAAATTTTGTGAAAATTAATATTTGTGTCATTCTCAAAACTTTTGACCACAGCTGTACTACAACAAATAGGTATGACCTTTTTAGAGTTTTGAATTAGGATGGTATAAACATGTGAAACATTTGTTTTGGTGTTTAGCTTAAACAACAGAGATACAACAGAGATACTGTTGTAAGCTAATACTAGTAATGCACATGTAATATTCATAGTCAATAACATTACAGGATGTTTAGTTGGGATAGCTGTAACATAGGAAACTGTTTAATTATCTGAAGTGATTCTATTGATATTGTTAGTGGATTGAATAATACTATTTAACTATGCTAATGTATTCTATATCATATTGTTATAATTTAGATGTAGGTTTTACATGTACTGTTTTTAATTGTATTATGTGTAAGTAGGGCTGCACGAGTTGGATAAAATATTGAATAGCATTTTCTTAGAAAAATATTGCAATTGCAGTTGATTTGATATTTTCAAACATGGGTGTAAACAGCGTGGATAATCTCATTTAAAAATAGAGATCATACCCTACATAGAATAACCACGCTATTGTGTATGGGACATTATATTGGTGCCACTCGTTAGCTAGAAGCATACGTCTTCATAGTAGTTGCAGTGTTAACTCAAACTTTGAAACATTGAAAATCCATCAAGCATTTAAAAAAAAATTAGTCCGGGTATTTAAGTAATCTCCTAAAAACCTACCGCACCTGCAAGAAAAACTATTACGGACATACGATGCGTGCCCGTTGCCTCGCGTGAAGCGAAACTCATTCACATTTTTTAGAGCTGAAAATCTCGTAAATTGGTGATTTGAAAATTGCACGTCAGTACCACAGTTTCCATAACAATGAACTTAATCGTGCCGCTATATGTATAAGGTATAATGGTTTTAACAAGCCAGTTTTAGCAAGAGGTAGATGTAAGGGAATTATGAAATCGTAAACAACGGTGGAATTGTCCAAACGTTACTAAGGTTATTCAAGTGACAACAGTTTGAAATTGTGAGGAGTGGGTCAGGAAATGATGAAACGGAAGTATCAGTTTTAGTCAGCCGAGTTTTAGTCAGCTAAGTCTGAAGGGCTGTAGCTGTATATTATTGGCTGGCTCTCCGATCACACCACCTGAAAAATGCACACGTAGGCAACTAGGCAAGCTAGAAGGTTGCTGCGTGTCAATGAATATGCTCATTATGGCAAACTCGAAATTTGATTGGTTGAAGAATATGACAATCAACAAAATCCTCCCCATTTGCTTCAACAGAAGATGGGATTCACTCAAAATTCTATAGGCCTCAGGGTAGATTTTCACCTGGAGACAGCATGTGGAAAATCTGATTGGGTAAAAGCTCTGGAAACAGCGCAACTGAGGGAGAGAAGAGCATTGAAACTACGTCAATAGCCTGATGGGAACGAACATTTGTAAAACACATTACAATATAATACAATACAATTTTTTTTATTCTGACATCACTAGGCCAGCAAAAAAGACCTCTGGTCAGCAGCAGTTTTGAAAAATATCTTCTTGTACCGAATAATAATTTTATCAAGTTGTCAATGTTTTGTGATTATTAGCGACATAAAATGTTAACTAGCGGGTCATTAAATACCATTTCTGAAATTTCCGACGTAATTAAAAAATACTACCCCATTCCCAATTATCGTCTACCTTACTATTTTGTTCAATTGCATTATATTTTTTTTGATGTTGCAAATGATAGACTAGAAAGCTTTATCTACCTTACTTGCCTTCCGATATAGAAAAAAGACTGATCAACTTAACATTACATGATGTCTGGTCTGTCGCACATGTGGTATTTCACGATTTGCAACTTGTCTGCAAAGTTTGTTTATCAAACAAACTTAGATACAGGTGACAAGATGAGTGACTCAGAGACAGGAAGGGAATCAAGATTTGAACTTCTGGTCAGATTGGTGAATCATCTTGTTCAACCGTCTCTAGTCGCAGAGATATTTGGTCCCAGAATCAAAAAATTCTGAAAACAAAAATGCCTGCGCACGTAGACAGTAATTAGCCAAACAAGCTTAACGTAACCTTCATAAAGGTGTTTTTCACTGATGGTATTTTTCCATTACTACATATTCCAGAATTGGAATTAATTATTTTTCACAATCTTTAGTGAAGTAGTGAATAATCACGTAAAAAAGGCATTATTAACACACAAACCATTGTCTGATAGTTAGCATATGTTTTATTGATAAAACAGGTGGAGTGATACTCAGGAAAATAACACATCTTAGAAGGTTGCTCAATAAATATTCAGTATACTCTTTAACAGTACTACTGCCCTAAATAGTTTCAAAATATAATTTATTCATTTGAAATCAGAATACTGCTCCATATCTAATAAGCAACATGATGTTTATGCGCTGCTGTGGTGGCTATCTTTGTTGTCATAATATACAATTCTGGAATTGTCAGTGCATACTGAAATAATGTGCATTAAGAAATCACACTGAGGGGCCTTCAGTGATATTTTCAAACATATTTGTGAAAACGTTTAAATGTCATTTGATGTTATTGAAGTAGCGTTTGTAGCGTTTTTCACAAATTCAGAATGCTGAAAAACCATTACACCTATCCTAATGGGTCTCAATTGCAAATATGTACCTTATTTTTGGAGGAGATTTATATACCTCTTTTCAAGATATTATTTTAAACATGGTGAGTGTGGTGAGCTTGCAAATGTGAGAAACCTCAATAGCGCCACTGTGTGGTTTATAAAAAAATCTTTGCAGTCATTATTGTCATATCGTCTTTGTTAACATATGCACCAAGTAGAATTATTATACCATTATCCTTGTGGGAGATTTATATATATGTGCAAAATCACGCCCCTGCACATGTTCATCTGTCAATGGCAGCCATGTTTTTTGACATACTGATATATCTTTTGAGGACCTTGGTCCCTAGATGCCAAATATCAAAGTATGTGAAGATTGGACATTTTGTGCCAGAGGAGTTAATTTTTTTGTGTTTTTCAAAAAATCCAAAATGGCAGAAAATCCATCATGGCGGACTTTATGGGACCCAATGGTAAAAATGGTCATCATGAGGAGATGCACCTTTGTACCAATTCTCAAGACTCTAGGTCACAAGGGGTGGGCATAGTGAGCTTGCAAAAAGTGCGACTTTGGAGGCTTGTGACAGCACCACCATGAGGCCAACATGCATGCCACTGCACCAGAAGTTGCGGCCCTTGGCCCTTTAATACCATAAAGAATTGGGCACCTTGAAGCCATTTTATGTCACAGGAATTTGCAAAAAACACCCTTTTTTGCCGGAATAATAATAATAATAATGAACCGGAACAAACACAGTAGGGTTTCACCAGCGAACTGCTGAAACCCTAATAATTAAAGCTGCAAGCAGAATTTAGCAGGATTCAGCATTGAAGCTACTACCAGCCAGAATGCACATTTTTTCAACTTATATCCGTTGTTGCAAGCAATACGACATCTATGGTTTTTCCTTTCCTATCGAGCCCCTAACTTAATAAATAATTCACACAAAGTAAAATCACAACCCTGATCATGTGTACCAAATGTAATTTTACTGAGTGACAAAGCACAACAGATATTGTGTTTTGGCTATTATGCCGCCATTGTTTGGCCAAACTGAATGTACTTCCATGTTTTACATCGTAATAGTTTTCAGGACATTTACCTCATATGGTATAATAATACAATTTTCTGCATCAGATAAATATGGATACTTCACATGTCTGACACCTTTAGAGCAGTATAACACCTTAAGCACCAAACAATGTAACTAGGTAGTTGTTAGAATTTTTCAGAATGTAATGAATGTAGCCTAATTGTATGGAAAATATAACTGGATGTTTCTCTTCCCCAGTGCAGAGCATATTAATGAATTCACCTTTTGCTTGTTATAAGATAATGATGGGGTCAGAAGAGATAATCATTATCATTTTCAAAGGTATGTTTACTTGATTATGTGTATTAACATCAGTGATTGAGCAAACTATTTCTCTTAGAATTGTTTAATTTGTATTAATGTATTTGGAAAATACCCTCATTATACTTACTGTAATAACATGTTGACTTGGATAGGGCATGGGCATATAGCCTACGTACCCATGTGTTGTTAAATTACAACTCGTTTTAATTTAACTGCCATGTCTACAATTTAAAGGTGCAATTGATATGTTTAGCCCTCAGTTAGAAGTGGAATTGTAGAAACCAATGAAAACAGAGAAATTACTTAACTACTGAGAATGGATTGTCTACAGAGGCTTGAACACATAATACTCTCTCTTCCAAATGCACATTTTTAATAGCTAAAGCACTGGTTAAAATGTTCATGTCACCAGAATGATTTAAGGTGAACTAACACTAGCTTAGACTGAGACACTTCAAGCAACTATTTTTAATGAAATTATTATGGCAATGTTGCATTCCACTAAATATTTACTTATATTAGCAAATCATTGTATAAATGAAAACAGTTGATTAATTTAGCTACATGAGCATATATTAGCTACTGAGGCTTGAAAGCATGACACCATCTCTACAAGGTCAAATTATTATTAGCTAAACTGTATGTCATATTGTTCAGGTCAACAGAATGATTTCAGATGGACTAACGTTAGCTTAAACTAAGGTTTGTTAAACATGTTTTCATTAGCTAATGTTACTAGCTAGGTAACGCATTAGCATTTTCCGCTAACATTAGCGTCATTAGCTATTTTTTAATGACTCTGCTAGCTAGTTTTTTTTAATGAAATAATCATGGCAACGTTGTATTCCACTAAATATTTGCCTATAGTAGCAAATCATTGTACAAATGTATTAACATAGCTACTGAGCATAGATTAGCTACTGAGACTGGAAAACATGATACCATATTATAAAGGCAAATTACTAATAGCTGAATTGTTTGTTATAATGTTCATGTCATCAGAATAATTTTAGATGGAGTAACTAGATAGCTAACATCGTTAGTATTATTGCTAACGGTAGCATTGTTAGATTTTTTTAGTGCTGCTGCTAGCTGTTCTTTTGGATTAAATAATCATGGCAACATAGCATTCCACTAAATGGTAGGAAAGGAGGAGGAGTTGCTGCCCTATTCAAAGATACATTCCAGTGCAAAGAAAATACACTAGGTAATTTTATTTCTTTTGAATACCTCTGTTTTACATTGAAGGGTACCCCCAAAATTTTATTTTTAACCATTTACAGACCTCCACGATATTCTGCAAATTTTATTGATGATTTTACTGAACTACTATCT